>JAQIVF010000887.1:0-17248 GCA_034698365.1 Steganacarus magnus
CGATTGTGCAGTAACTCTATCTCTAGCAAGAACCGAGTCGAGCAGTGAGTCTGAATGTAACGTAACGCCTGTCACCATAGCTAAAACTAATTCTCGGGACCAAAAGTCACTCGTGGATTCTATTAAGAATAGTAATGATCAAATTTTTTTTATAATAATCTCTCAAATGAAGAAAAATAACTTACAAATATTTATTTACATTTTACAGCCATTCATACCATAGTGATCGGAGATTTAATATAAGATAACGCGCGTCGTATCTTTTTATTTGTTTTAAAACTTTTTAAAACATATTTGTATTAAATTTGAAACTAATTTTGTTGAATAAAAATTAGCTATAAAAACAATAGTTTTAAATTTTATTTTTAAAATTCGGGTAACAATAATAATACGAATAAAACTATGCTTATAACACACCATTTGCATGAAAAGCGTGAAATGTCAAGTACCGTAATTTCGGTAAAATAGTGTTAATTAATTTTGTTTAACTAATAGTCATTCAGTGATTGCAAAGGTAAACGAATTGTCAAAATTTCGCACATATTTTACTACAGTTTTGCACTCTTAGAATATAAGATTCTAATTATTGTTAATGACTACCTAAAGACTAGTACAAAAATCTTGAATTATTTAAATTGAATTATGAAAATAATATATTTTATTATTAATGAACTTGAATTATAAAGGAGTGCCGGTAAATAAGGAACCAAACAGACAGAAAATCAAAATGAAATTACTTAAGACCACCTCCAATACGATAACTACGATTACGCCAACTCCACAAACTGATTTGGAGTCAACTACAACAGCGACTACAATAGACAGTAAAGTAAAACCCAATAAAAACGTTGCGGACAGCATAGCGGGTAAAATTGTCACTAAACCAGTAGATGACACCAATGAAAAAACAACTGAAACTTCAAGTGCTAACATTACTAGTACTACTAACAAAACAAGTGGAAACAAGAAAACTCTGGACAGAGCGAGAGGAAAACAATTCTTCAATTCCAATACCACCACTGATAACTCCGAAGACTATGCAGAACCATTGAGTACTGAAGTGCCCGCAAATACAGTTACTTACTCGCCAGAATCGACTGACAATAGTACATCAAAACAGGTGTCGAAACTTTTGGTGCGAAAAGAAAACTTTATTGATTCTGACGTGTCCGTCAAACCAGTAGTAACCGAAACGGTTAATCCTGACGTGTACACAAATAAGGCAGTGTCTGATAGCGAAAAAGCGAGCACAGAAAAACTCAATAATGATGTGACCGCTAAATCTGAAGATTATACTACTGGACCACTGAATACTGATATGAACGAGAATACGGTTACCGATGCACCAGATTCGACTCGAAATAGTACTTCAAAACTTTATGCGAGGAAAAAAGGCAAAAAAAACAGTATTGATTCTGAGGCATCAACCAAACCAACAGTAACCGAAACGGTTAATCCTGACGATTATTCAACTAAAGATGCATCTAATAGTGTAAAATCGAGCGCAGAAACAACGAATTACGATTTGACCGCTAAACCAGAGGATTATACTACTGGACCAATGAATACAGATATAAACGATAATACTGTTACAGACGCACAAGATTCAGCTCGAAATAGTACATCAAAACTTTATGTGCGAAAAGGTGGCAAAGAAAACAGTATTGATTCTGAAGCATCAACCAAACCAACAGTAACCGAAACGGTTAATCCAGGCGATTATTCAACTAAAGATGCATCTAATAGTGAAAAAGCGAACGCACAAACAGCGAATAACGATGTGACAGCTAAACCAGAGGATTATACTACTGGCCCAATCAATACTGATGTGAACGAGAATACGGTTACCGACGCGAACGATTCGGCTGAGTATCGGACGTCGAAACTTTACGCGAGAAAAAAAAGCAAAGAAAACAGTATCGATTCTGACGCGTCAACAGACAGACAATCAGTGACCGACGATACACTTAATCCAGACGATTATACGACTAAAGATGTGTTGTCTGGCAGTTCTGCTACAGATTCAGCGGATTCTGGCGAAGCAATCAAAAAAGTTAAGGTAATTAAATCTAAACGAAATAAAAAATATGGTCAAGAGATGTCCGCTGACGGAGTGACGAATTCGCAAGAAGTTGTTACCGAAACCACGAAACAACTCGATGAAAACGAAGAAGAAAGTAATGAACAAATCAAACGAAAAAAAATTCAAAACAGCAACGACGACATGCCCAGTAAAACAGTTACTGAAGCGTCTGATTCGGAAACCGCTGCCGATAACAGTGAATCGAGTGATGATAGTGATGATGGCAGTGATAGTTCGAAGAGGAAGAAGAAGAAGTTTGGTTTCGGTTTCGGCGGTAAAGGAAAGGGAAATCTTGACAAGTCTGGCGGAAAATTGCCGAGCGGTGATGCGGGAAGTGTTGAAAGCAGACGGAAAAAATATGGTGTCAAAGGAAAAGTCGATGAGAACAGTAAAACCAAATATGACGCGAATGGCAATCCGATAACTGGTGCGCCAGATGTTAGTGGCGATACGGGAGATGCGGAAAGTAGACGCAAGAAGATTGGTTTTAAAGGAAAAGCGGACGAACAAAGTAAAAATAAATATGACGCGAATGGCAATCTAATCACTGATTCGCCAGATGTTAATGCAGATACAGGAGATGCTGAAACTAGACGCAAGAAGATAGGCGTCAGAGGGAAAGCCGAAGAAGAAGGAAAAAACTATGACGCGAATGGTAATCCGATATCTAAATCGCCAGATGTTGGCGGTGACGCTGGAGATGCAGAGAGTAGACGAAAAAAATATGGATTCAGAGGAAAAGCGGAAGAAGAAAGTAAAAATTATAACGCGAATGGTAAAGCGGTCTCCGAATCACCAGATATTAACGGAGATACCGGTGATGCTAATAGCAGACGGAAAAAGGTTGGTTTTAAAGGAAAAGCGGACGAAGAAAGTATGAATAAATATGACGCGAATGGAAATCTGATCACTGATTCGCCTCCAGATGTTAATGAAGATACAGAAGATGCTGAAAGTAGACGGAAGAAGATCGGTGTCAGAGGAAAATCGGGCGAAGAAGAAAGTAAAAATATGGATGAAATGAATAGCAAACGTGTAACGGAAACGTCGGACGTTGACGGCGATACTGCAAGTGTTAATAAGAAGAAGAAATACGGATTCAAAGGAAGCAAAAGTGGTTACGACGCGAATGGCAAGCAAGTGACCGAATCGGCTGATGGCGACACAGCGCGTTACAACAAAAAAGTTATTAAGAAGAAGAAGAAAATCGGTGTCAACGGAAAAGCGGACGAGGATTACGAAAGTAAGAACGATATGGGCGGCAAAAAAGTGACCGAATCGGCAGAGAGCGAGCAAAATTCGGAGAAACTAAATAAAAAGAAGATGATTAGTGGCGAAAGTATGAATAAAAAAGAGGAGGAAAACAGTGATGACGCGAATAAACGAGTGACTAAATCCACAGTTATTGAAGAGGAAGAAAATGTTAATAAGAAAAGTGGGCGAAATAGTGGTAATAGTAATAATAGTGGCGCTGAAAGTGTGTCCGACAATAGTGTGGCCACTGATTCGTCCGATGACAGCGGCGGCCAATATAATATAAAATATAAGAAGAATAGGGCATCGAAAACTAAAGTTATTACTGAAAAGGGGACGAAAACTAAAGTTAGTGAGGTTTCTAAAGAAGAAGAACGACAATCAGCTGCGAAGAAAAAACAACAGACAAATATCGACGAAAAAGGAGAGCAAACAAGCGATGCAGGAGGAGGTGTAACTGACAGTAGTAGTAGTGGTAGTGGTAGTGGTAGTAGCAATAGTATTGATAATGAAGAGCAGGTAAAAACGAAAAAAACTAAAAAACCGAAAAAAATGAAGCTGAAAATTGTAGGTAAGAGAGAAAAATTATTTCAGTATTAAAGAAGTTAGGATATATTAGAATAAATTTTTTCTTTGAAACCACGCCAATTTAGGCAACGATGAAGAGGATTTGGGCGGTGGTTTTGGTCTGTTTGGTGGCGGAGGAGGAGGTGAAGGCAGTAGCGCTTATCGAAAAGCGCGCAAAAAAGAAAAACAAGCCGCTAAACAGCGAAAGTTATCAAAGAATAAAAAACGAGTAAACGATGACGAATCAGAAGACACAGCACTACAAGCGGCTAATCCTGAGAGCGCACAACAAACTAATAAAACAGAGATTTCGACGCAGAGTTCGGACACATCTAACGATGATAGTGACGCACAATCGACTGGCGCTACCGAACAAACAACTGGTGGCGCAAACGCTAAACGTAAGCTTAGCAGCACTAAAAAGCCGAAATCGTCGGGCAAAAAGTCGCCGAAAAATAAGAAGACGACCACAACAACGAGTAAACCGGCGAAAAATAAAGTGGCGCTGCCTATAATCAAGCAAATCGATACGATTATTGATTTGAATAACAATTACAATTTGAATTTGTTCAAATTTTAGCGGTTAATTATCAAAACACAAAAAAAATTTTTAGTTAAATTAAATTATTTTTCCATTTTGTATGCAAAAAAATGTAATAAAAAATTAATTAATTTAAAAACACAACAAATTTGATATTTCAGTATTTGCCTCGAAATCGATTTTTAACCATTTTTTCGTTCATTTTCCGTTTATTGTTTTAAGATCATCGATAGCGTCAGCAAATGTGATCTTAAAACAATAATCGATTAGAGTTTTAGTTTCGATTATTTAACGCATCCACCAGTATTTGAATCGATTTCTACGGCTTCGTGCTTAACCACTCGTTCTCGCGAACGATCGTCGTTTGGTTTCACATAACCAGTATCTTTAAACACAATTTCTTTTTCCTTATTCTGGTTGTAAATGGTGTCGGTATCGATGAACTCCTGTTTAGTAATGACCTTCAGTCGCAAGTCTCGATCAATATCGATGTCCACCACATCTTTGCTCACTTTTTCGCCACTTTTACGAACACCGGTGTCAACCGAAACACTATCTTTGATAACAATATTTTCACTTTTCACCACTAGTTCACTATCTCGGCGTTTCTCTGCTGACGATTTTTTCTTAGTTTTATCGCGACTCTGGTTGTCACCAGTGTAATGCTCGTGTTTGATCACCTTTTCAAAGCTGCCACGATTATCATCAATAAAAGTCTCAGTTTTAACCACTTTTTCTCTGTTTTTGGGTAATTGTTTTTTAGTTTTGTCACCAATATATTGCTGTTGTTTGATCACCTTTTCACCGCTGCTGTGATCATTATCATCAATGAACGCCTGAGTTTTAACCACTTTTTCACTGTGTTTAGTGTGCGCGACATCCGAATCGTCACTGCTTTCCAGAGTATACAACCGACGCCTGCACTCAGACACCGCACTAAAACAGTGGTCGAAATGAAATTGAATAATTTTCTGACATTTGCGACGCTTTTCGATTATCTTCAGCTTTCGCTGAAAATCAGTTGTCTCCTGAGCGGCCATTCGCCTCAAATCTCGCGCCAAAGACTGGCCAGTTTGTCGCATGCGATTAATGCCCGCGTAATCGATTCGCCGGTTGATCACACTCGACATTAGCCTGAGCTGCGTTTCAACGAATTTACTGCTCTTCTGAATGAACTGAATAGTGTTCACTGAATCACTATATACATTGTCCGGCTGTGTGTCACTGGCTATGCACTCGTCTATTGTCAACTCATCAAACACTTCTGATTTCTCGTTTATTACTTCGCTCTTTATATAAATTTTAGTTACCACTGAATTGGCATCAGCTTTGGTGCAATCGCTTGATAACGCTGTTTCGGTTGTCACGCAAACTGGTGACGCGTTTAGTTCACTAGTGGTGTCTAATGTTTTGATGATTAGAAGCACGAAACACACATAGTTTGTGCGAAAATTTAATGGTAAATATTTGATAAGTAAAATGTTTTTTGACCGCATCGTCGAAATCGCTAAATCTCATTCACGCCAAGCATTTCCGATATTTGTTAAGCAAATATGAATTTCATGATCAAGATTTTAGCTAATAATTTATTGAATACAACAACAATCATATTTCTGTTTACAATTTTGTGTGCGTAAAAACTAATTAATTAGTAGTGCTTTAATGTTAAACATATGTTTTCTCGTGAATGACAAAAATAACTTAGGAGCTATAAAATCATGAATTAGTAGTAATGATTAATTAAAATTTTTAATTATCACACGTTTGAATTTAGGTGTGTGTTCGATGAACTGCCATCAAAGTGCTATCGCAAAATGATTGACACCATGAGAGTCAAAGTGCGTGTAAAGCGTTGTCAATTATTTGAATAGCAAACTAAATAAAATGCTTAAATATAGTCTAATTTGATTAATGGAACAGATAAGTGATATAAATGTATGGATTAAAAATGTATGTACACTGAAACTGTTGACACTGAATACACAAATGACTATAAGTTTATATTAGTAGCTGCCTTATTCGTGTAACATTTTTGGCCTTTAACTCATAAAATATGAAAATATACCGTATTAAACACCTATCGATTGCACTAAATAACCAAATTAGATAATGTCTGAGTTTAAGTATTAAATACCGTTTTAAACACTGACCTACTTTACGAAACCGCAAATATTCGTTAGTTGCGTAGGGCTACGTCTGCTTTGATTAATATTACTACCGATGCGTCTTCGATGAACACAGGATAATAGTAACACTTTAGTGTCGCGACGAAACTTTCCATTCATCCACCAATAAATCATTGGATTCAATGTAGAGCTCGACATCGCCAAAACCTGAATCACAAACCATACGTCAGAAGTGTTACATTGGCCAGTGTACGCCACTTCGTAGATGTAAACCGGTAGCCAACAAACACTGTAAACGGCGACAATCATGACCAGCATTATCACCATTTTGAGTGTCGCGCGTTTGCTGAGCTGCAGCTGACACTCACTGACGCACGAGTCAACGCTGTTCTGTCTGTTCGGGCGATTGTGTCGCAGTAAGTTATATAGCACTCGATAGTAGAAGAACGACGTGAGACTCAGCGGTAATAAGTAGATCACAATCATCGCGTAAATGTAAAATATGAGTTCGACTGTTGGACCGAAATCGATCCAAAAATCGCGACGAACGCACACATACTTTTGATTAGAGAAATCGATTGCGTAAGAGTCTGACTGAATGTGTTCAGGGAATGTCATAAACGCGCACAGAATCCATACCGTAATCATTAGCTTTGTTGTCGATATTTTTGACAACGGATTAATCCGTAGCGGATAAACAAACATGCGGTATCTGTCATAACTGATTAGAGTCATGGTTACTGCGCTAACATAGTTTGGCGTAAAGAATAGCACATTGATTAGCGGTGATTCGCACCAAACATAGCCAAAACCCAAGGTTTTTATTGACGAACATTGGGTGGCGTACGCTATAATAACAGCGGTGAACACTATGTCCGCTATCGCTATGTTTGCCAGCAGTACTTTTGGTCGCGATTTGCGGTTGTCTTTGCGAAAAAATATCACACACGATATAGTGTTCGAGAATATAGTGAAAAATGGATACACCACTAGTAACGCTATCGAGAGCGGATATATCGCATCTTTGTATGGATAAATATTGGCATCACTTTTATTTTCGTGCATAATTTGTTACTAACCGTAAGTTAATGAATAAATGCATTCAAAAGCGCTTAAGTTTTAACGCATATTTGCTGGTAAATGTGTTAAGCATTAACTGATACCAAAAATAAGTTTCTCGTTTAACCGAACATGCACTTCAAAATGCAAAGTAAACATTGTTTTCTGAGAGCTTAGAAACGAGAATAGAATAAATTGAGAAACGAGATAGAATTTAATCAAATCCGGTGTGTCTAACACTTAGCGAATAGTTTTTTTCAACTTCAATTTGCAATAATAATAAACTTGACTGTTATTATTTACTAAATAAAGAATGATAAGACCACTTAAGAGCAGTCAAGGAACTTAATGACAAAAAAGGGTAAGCATGTGAATAAACTAAATTTCGATAAAAAATTGAATTAATTTATATATAACTAGATTTACTTCCCGTGCTTCGTACGGCTTTAATTACTGTAAATTATTATTAATTTTACTAAATTGTGATTATTTTTGCCCATAAATAATTGAACGCAATAATTGCTGCAACGCTAAACAGTGTTAGTGTTTGTGCGCTCGCAAAGCACATGCATTGCATTGTACGCTGTACTGTACTCACATAGCAGAGCAGCATAGCATAGCGTTAGCGCTGCATTGCATTCCCAAAACTATGTTGCTATGCAACCGTACTTGAGGCGACTCTTTATTTAGGTAATAAATGATAGCATTTTATTGCAAGAAAAAATGCAATCAACTTTTCAATGAAAGTAAAAATAAAGTTTTGATGCGCTCATCGCAATGTAACACACGTTTGGCACACTCTTCATTCTTCACTCATCTCATCACTACTCAGTTCGAGATTTATGGCTGTGTTGTTTGTTGTGTCGCATAACACAACACATTAACAAACTAACAGTATTGATAAAAACATTCTGCGAAATGCCATAACCATAAGCCATGTGCGAAACGTTATTACGAGGCAAAAACCATAATTAAATTAAATAAAAACTCTCTTTTATGATGTTATAGTGAGAAATCAAACACAATTTTCATAAACATTATTAATATTATGATAATTCGCTGTAACAAACTTTTGTTGTTATTCTACTTCAATCTTATTGAGTGTTTCGTTTGTTTAGATTATTTAAAACACAGTTATTTCGTGGATTTCTTAGTTAATTAGACTATTATCACAACTGTTTCGAAAAACTTAGTTTCAAAAAAAAATCTCAATTATAAAATCTTGTTTAGATAACAGAAACACGGCGTTTAAGATTAAAAATATCGAAAAAAAATAGTTAAAACAACTCGTATATAAAAAACACAACTCCAAAAATAGATCATTTCAATTATAATTTTCAATTATATAATAACTCGAAAAAAAAACCTGCGCGCAGTTAGTAGTTAGTCATCGAATAAATGAGATCCAGAAAAACGAAATGAAAGTTTATTTTCTAATTTCACTGCTATTGTCTCTAATTTATTTCAATGACATGTATATCGCGAACGCTAAGCGAAAATCTAGTTCATATAACCAGAGAGCGAACAATAATAATTTTCGGCGATTCAGTTTCGATGGCGAAGACAATACGGAACGCGATTCTAAGCAAATCACTATTATTACGCCGAAAGTGTTACCGTTTTGGAGCTTTTTTAATCGGCGGCCAATCATTAAACGGCCAGCAATTCGTGTAATAATAGCGAACATTGTCAGTCAACTGATCGCTTTTAAGCACTCAATTGTGAACGCGATATTTGCCAAATTTCGTCCGCCATCAAGTAAGTCAATATTATGTTAAAATTTTTTAAACTAGAAATAAATGTAAAATGTAATATACATATATAGATAACGTGTCACTAAGCGTGCAATTTAACAAAAACACTCAACCGGCCAGCGTATTGATGGCCGCACCGGTCAACATAATTCCGGTCACACCTGATCCGTCAACAACAACAACAACAACACCTTTTATTACTACTACCACCACCAGCACCACAACGGATCCGGAAACTGATTGGTGCAAACACAACAACAGGCAGCATAAAAAACTATACATCCATAAAACATATTCGGTTCATCACCACTTTCATACCACACCGTACGGAATATAATTTTTTTTACAAAAGTAAATTAATGAAAAATATAAATATATAATTAAGAAAAATAAAAAAAACTATTTTCCTCTACGAGACTGGAGTTTAAGTGGATTTTGAAAAAAGATTAAATTTTTGCCTATTTTGCAGTAAACGATAGCGCAAGCGAAGCAATTCATTGCAAACGCGTAAATAATGAAAATTTATGGTTCAGTAATATTCACCGTAGTATAAAATAGTTAATATCTAGTATTACAACTTTAGCAGTATTACAACGGAATAGCGTTCTCGAAATACTTTTGATTATATGTAGCGGTTATTTATTTATCTTGATTTCGATATATTTTACTCTAATTTATCGTTATTAGACAATTAAAACACAATATAATTTAACACACACGTACTACTACTACTAGTACACTACGCTCAAAAATTTATTGAAACTAAGATTTTTTGTCTGCAGTTTATTTGACAGAAAATTCATTTTGATAAGCATTTTATGCGTATTTTTCGTTATTTACCGTAAGGTAACAATACTAGCTGTGAATATAGTTTTCCAAAAAAAACAATTTCTCTAACTGTTACAGAATTAAACAATAATAATAATAATAAATATAACATATAGTTGTTTGTCAAAAAGAACTCTAATACAGTTAATTTTAGCAAATTAGGGTTCAGAGTAAAATATTGGTTAACACTAAAAAAAATTAATCTCTATTGTTATTATTTTTGTTTTCTTATAAAATTATAAAATTAAACTCAAATCATTACGTTTTTTTGATAATGATAAACATAATAATAATAATAATTACGATAAATCTATTAAAAATTATATAACGTAAATTAAAACCTGAGGTCATATTTAATCGAATAATATTTAATAATAAAAAACACTTTCTATTGTATTTGACAGCCGCTTTGATTTTTCGGTTCCGTTACTCTAGACTTAATTGGCTCCTCTTTTATTTCCTCGATCGGAGCTTCGTTTGATTTATCGGGTTTTTTCTGTGCGTCGCAAAATAAAATTAGAAAAATTAATTATTATCCAAACACACACACAAACAAAAATTCATACGGAATTCTTCTTATCGTTTGAATTATTAACAACTTTCGTTAAGTCGAACGCTCTGTAGGAGTTCGGTGTCCATAACTTGTGAATCGCTGGCACTGTAAACGATTCGGGTGTCACTAAACCGTGCGTCGCTTTTAGCTCGAGTACCGGACACTCGTTCGCAACTTTTTGGTGATAACTATTTCGAACCAAAAAACAATACATTTGTAATAATAATAACACATCAAAACTAATAAGAATCAATCATGAACTAACATAAAACCGTTTTCTCGCACACATTTTTCCTTAATTCGCGCCACAAGTGGCCTCAACTTCCGGAAAAATAAGTGCGCATCGAGTTTCGCGTTCTGTCCGTACGCCGACTTCAGTTTGCTATAGTCTTTGCACAGTTTCTCCGACAGTTCGTAAAATTTTTCGCTCTCCTGCAGCGCGCGTATCGCTTCGCCACACTTTTCTTGCTCTAATAAACTCTCGCCTAAATAGCAATACGCCTGAAGAAAAAAAAACAATAAAAAACAGAGGTAATTTAATTATGCATTGTTTTTTTGTGTGTTATTCATACGTATGACTCGTAGACCGCGGATTTCAGTTGAAAATAGGTGAGCCATTTGCCAAACTTTAGCGGATCCAGCGCTTTGATGGACGCGGCTGCCGACAGAAACAGGTTCGACGTTTCGTTAGCCAACGCCGAGATGAGTGTCGCCGAGTGCTTCAGTTCGATGGCGCGAGCGATGGTCACCTCTTGCGCCTCCGCCTGACACTGAAACACGTAGGCGTTCATAACGCGCGCATCTAAATCGCTGCCATCCGTTATTTTATTGTCCAATAGACGATCGCACCTGCAATTCAATCACATTAAACCAATCAAAATAAAATACAATAATAATAATAATAATAAATTAAAATTTTAATACCAATTGGTGCGCAATTCGGTGAGAACGCCAGCAGCTCTTCGCAGACAGTTGTGCACCTGTTTCGCGAGCTCCATATTGATGTCCTCTTTCGTTACGGCGAGATAAGCGCTGTGTTTCATGAGCCAAATCGCGTACTCGTAGCACATCGACAGCAACTCGAACACAGTGTCCTGATGTGCGTCTGGTTTAGGTCCCAGCAAACTGTTGGTCCACTTAAACACAATATAGTGACGCAGTTTCGAGCTGTGCGTCGAGCCGTGTCTTTCGTCCATTTGGTCGCTCACAATCATACCCTGAAGCAGCGCCAGATAGCTGTTCAGTGTCTGCTCGACCAGCGACTGATCCGAAGACGGATCGGTCATCAGTTCGATGAGTTTGACGCGATTGAGTCGCAACTGTTCGCATATCTGTATGGCTTCCGGTTGTGCGGCGATCATTGACAGATTGAACGACTGGTTTGTTGTCGATTTGAGTGCATTTCGGTGATACCAGTCACACATTTTGTCTGTTTATATCGTTGTTTGTTGTTTTGGTAATACTGTTGAGTGCAGCGATGATTCATTTACTACATTGATGTCACAACATGATTGTCATAACAATTCGTGTGACGCGTGTCACGCCTTTTTTGTTTTTTGCAACGCATTACTTTGAGCGCTGATAAAAAGTTCCAAATTGACGGTTTGTTATTATTATTATGATATCTCTGTTTAACTAGACTGTGAATTTTCGGTCTAACAAAATAATTCTAATTTTCGGGAATATTCCCGGAATGTATTTTATAATTATTCTTATATTAATCATAATTTTTAGAATAAAAAACTTGTAGACTTTATAAATATAGACTTGTCGTTCAATAAAACCCAAAAAATCATAAAACAAATAGACTAATAGTAAAACTGAACGGTTAACAACTTTGACGTTCTCGCGAACCCAATGATCCAACTCTCTATATATAACTGGTGTGTAGCGAGCATTGTCTCCCCACAAGTTTTCAGTGAGTGACGAGAATAGACTGAACCGAACGGAGAGCGCAAACCACAAAAACTTTTTCTCGTGTGCCAAATGTGATTCTTTCCTTAATTGGAAAACAGGAACAAACAACAACTTCTGATGCATTTAAAGTGAACGCGGAATAATTTTTCCACATATAAAACCTCAATGTCGAAGCGGTTTTATCATATCTGGATTATTATCATTATCGTAAGCGCTGGCAGTATATGTAAGTGTCATAAAAAATAACTTAATCTTTCTTATAATATTTGTTATGATAGCTTTTTATATTAGGCTTAATATTATTTCAATGATCTGCACTGTATGTAATTCTCTGTGTTTTTTTTCGAGATTAATGTTTTTTTTTCTTCATGCATAAGCTTATGAAACTCTATACCAATTTGACAGTTGAGTTGAGCTGAGTTTTAGTCAAAAAAAGTCGTGTCTTATATCACAAGTAGAGAAACATTTGAGGTTAGATTTTTTTTTCAATAAAAAAGTTAGCCAAAATAATTTTTTGAAACACGTTACACAAAACTGCTGTTTTTGAGCGCTAATCACAGATTTTAATCTTTGTTTTAGTTGTTTTGTATTATTGTGTTTTGCATTCTGTTGTGAAGCCGTATTTCGCAACCCTTAGTTTTTCTAGTGTAGTGCTTCTTCTCTCGCTTTTACTTTTGTTTCGTTAATATTCTTTCCAACATAATGCTACACTGATTTTTTTGTTATAAATTTTTTTGATAAAAAGACTTAAAATAATAAACAATAATTTAAAGTTTTGTTGACGCAAATATGTAACACTTCCGATGAATTGAATTATTATTATAAAAACATAGAAGGGGTTAAACGATAATATGCGCGATACTTATCCCTCTCTAATTCGCGAGTTAAACGTTACAGCGATCACTAATCGCAGTTACATTTTCTAGTGTGTTGTCTCGTATCATCTAATTTATTGCGAGGCGATATTTTTATTCAGTAAAAGTCTATTGACTAGTGAGCGAGAAAAGACCAAAATAGAAATGAACT
The DNA here is from genome assembly GCA_034698365.1 of Steganacarus magnus. Lineage (NCBI taxonomy): Eukaryota > Metazoa > Arthropoda > Arachnida > Sarcoptiformes > Steganacaridae > Steganacarus > Steganacarus magnus. The sequence goes on from JAQIVF010000887.1 coordinate 13,709, forward strand.
CCGAGATGCCATCAAAGTCATTAACATTTGCTGCAATCCTGATATATATTTCTAGTGCTTTACGGTTGAGAGTGAGAGTGTCTAACAGTTACTGTAAGTGTGAGCACGTGAGAGAGAGAGAGAGAGAGAGAGAGAGAGAGAGAGAGAGAGAGAGAGAATTAACCTATATTTTGCTTGCATAAACAAATTAATAGGAGATTACAACCAAACAGCCGTAGAAAGTAAAAATATAATAAATTAACGCATTAAAAAAATAATTTTCTACAAACACATCATTATTTTTTAAAAACGCAGGTTCACTGGAAGCTATAAATTTAAAAGAAGCAATAAAACCAGTAAAAACCTCAGTTGAAGAATATTCTGGCTCAAGTGACGCAGCAAAGTGCGCGCAAAACAGTGTCACAAAAACGAGATGTGACTGTAGAAACGACACTAGCAGTAGTAGTAGTGTTAGTGGCGTAAACTGTGCCAAACCGAGCAAACTGAGCGAAATACTGTCGGGAAATAACTTACTAGACTTACAGCCGCTTAATATCAGTTCGGGTGCCAGCAGTCTAATAACCGACAAACAAATCGCGGTTAAATTTGATTATACCGCGTACGGTATCGCCGAAAACGGTGTACTGTTTCATATCACGCAACCGCCGAAATACGGTACACTGGAAGTGGAAATCTGGCACAGGCCTCAGTGGCAGTACGCGAATGCGCCGCAACTGCCGGACAACGTGTTTACACTGTACGACTTGCGTACCAATAAAGTGCGTTACACGCACGACGGTTCGCGCCATCACAACGATAGCGTGAGCTTCGAACTCGAATTTCATTCCACTTTCTACCAGTTACCGGGATTTCTGCACGGAATGCGGTACACGTTTTTGTTTGCTATTATAATAATCCCGGCGCACGAAATACCGGGATCGTCAACTAAAAAGTCTGACATCACTAGTACTGTGGCCATAGAGCTAACGCGGGACACAAAGCGAGTCATAACCAACGATATACTGAACGTTGTTGATTACGAGCACAATATTATGAGCGCCGATCAAATTAAGTACCAGTTGGTGAATATCGTGAACAGTGACCAAAGTTTTTTCGCTAACAATAAAAACCCGGATTCGCCGATAACTTGGTTCACGCAGCGTGACATCGATTACAGACTGATTGAGTTCGCGCACAAAACCGGCAAACATTTGACCGATAATAAGGCGATAAAAGTTTTGCTGAAAGTATCGAATCAGGATAATAATAACAATAATAAAACCGACGACAGAGTTATTACTCTGGTAATCAAGATAATCGAGAGACCATTCGCGCTGTCACTGTCGAGTCAATCGAGCGTTCAACTGCTTCAGGGCAGGAATAAGACGAAAATCTTAGCCAAACATTTATCGGTGGTTAGCAATGACAGCACAGCACTGCAAGCCAACCATATTTACTTTACCGTCAGAGAAGCGCCGCATCACGGCTTCATCAGTGTCGATGACCGCAATAATGTGTCCACGTTTAGTCAGTATGATATCGACGCGGCGAGTGTGGCTTATGTACAGGTTAATAAGGCGTCCACCGATTATTTTATTGTCGACATAACTGCGAGTAATGGCGATCAAACACTGGTGTACGACACAAATGTGACGGTAGTGATCGTCACCAAACCGTTGGTTCGCTTCAAAAAGCCGTTCGTTAATGTTAGCGCCGGACAGAGGGTTGTGATCACTGCTGAATACTTGGACGCGAGGTAATTATGAGTTGAGAATTTCTCAATTGTATTCTGATTTCTTGCAAAGTTTTTATTTGTCACTAAAATTTTAGGACACTTTCACATTAGACTTTAAGACACATTTTTTATATAACTGTTTTAAATTTCACAGTGAGTTGGCGTCGATCACTAACTTTACGCCAACATTTCTGATTATCTCGAGTCCGAAATACGGTTACCTAAAAAATGTGGAACACTCCACCAAAAACCGAAAGCGAAACATTAACTCTTTACGAAAGTCAGCAAAACACCGAAAAAGTTTATCGGAATTCACGCACGAAGACATTATTCGATCGCGAATCGTGTACATCGCCGAGTATGACACTAACGATCGAACGACATCGCGCGACAGCACAGACCCAAACGCCATCACACTGACCGATGTGGTGAAGTACGAGATATCGTCGCGCGGTGTGGCGTCCGCTTTGGGCAAACTAGTCATCAACATATTCACTGCGGACATCATTAGCGCCGAAAATCATTACGAAAATCGATACAACGTCACAAACCATTTAATCGAATCCTCCGGCAATAAAGATAGCAATAGTAATGATAATAATAATAATAATAATAATGGTGTGATCGACATGTTTCCGGCCAATAAAAAACTGAATGTTTCCGGTTATCTCAATATCTACATATCGAGCGACGAATTACTGATCGCATTGGTTCTCGTGCTGACCATCACTGTTATAATAGCGCTAATTTTCATCACCAGATGCTGCCGTATGTGCAAAACTGCGGCCAACACTCAGACGATTAAGTGCACGGCGAACAGTGTGGACGGATCAGAGATGGCAATGATCGCGAACCGGTCGTCGCCCACCAGTGTAGTGCCGCCATCGATAGTATCAGATATAGCCGACTCGGTTCGCATCGATTTGGACAACTTTCGCACCAATTCAGTGACGCCCACATCGGTCACACTCACCACTAACTGCAGTGTCAGCAATGCATGCACGCCTCACTCAATAGATTTCGGCGGTATTGGTGGCGATCAACCAAAGTTGTTCTCATCGATATATCCTCTGCCTCCGCCATCGCTTTACTTCACTTCGGGATCGGCTTCCGATATCTACCCGACAGGCACTGCTAAATGGCCGAAGTGTTCGGCGCGCACGTGTCGAGTGACGCCAATAGTTCCTAACTGTGTGGACGGTTGCAGTCACTATTGCACTGCGATTCACCGCACACTGCATCACCAGTATATGTCGAGTTTGGCGGCGGATCGCGCGTCAGTTCCAGTATTAAACAAACTGCAGCACAGTTGCAGCGCTAACGAGTTGTATGAGGCGGCGAACTGCGCGTCGCCTGCGGGTTCGCCGTCAATCATCACTGCCAACCGTTATATGGACAATGCGAGCAATGCGGCGCACAATCATTGCAATCAATGCTACACTGGTTGCGATGTATTGTTTAACGATAGTTGCGTTTATCCTGCAAGTTATCACCAGTGTATCGGTGGTGACAATTTGATTACGCAATCATCGTATTCGACGCAAACTTATCCCAAACCGAAGCAGCAATTTTATGTCTAAAACTTGGGGTTCTTTTTATAAATAACTAATATGCTTAGACAGAGATATACCGTCTATTGAGTGGTCAGTGCAATGATAAGGGTCCAGAAGAGGGTCATTAATAATGTAGTGAACATTATTAATGATTTTAGTTAAGCAGTATTTTTTACTTATGATGATCGTTACGATCATTGAAAAATAAAAATAGATATAAAATTGGGAGATAACTAGATAATTCAATTACTGTAGAAAATAGATTCAAAGTTG
>JAQIVF010000888.1:0-17242 GCA_034698365.1 Steganacarus magnus
GTTTGCAGAATGAAAATGTCAGAGAAGTGTGAAGCGATTGTTGGCAGACAATACGCCTTCAATGAAGAACAATGTGTCCGCTTCGGTATTCCAACCGATTATCAACAAGTGATTTATGAGGTAACGCTAATCGATTTCGAAAAAGCGAAAGAAACGTTTGAAATGGACGAAAACGAAAAGTTGGAACAATCAGTGTCGGCTAAGAGTATTGGAACCAAATATTTTCAAGTATTTCTTCCTTTCATATAACCTTAATCTATAGACCAACCCTATTGGGGTTTTTAATACTTCTTTTAATTAAAAGGACGCAAAATACTCATCAGCTGTCAGACAATACAAGAGAATCCACAAACTGTTTGGTTATCTCGAGCACTTCTCTGACGACGAAATTAAATCGAAAAGAGATCAACTATTACTGGCCGCTTATCTCAATCTATCACTTTGTTATCTTAAGCTCAATGATGATAATCAGGCTCTGAAGTATAGCAATCTGGCACTAAAATTGGATGCAAATAACGTAAAAGCTTTGTTTCGTCGAGGTTTGTCTTATTTCAATCTCAAGAACTATGGTGAGGCCAGCGCTGACTTTATTGCTGTTCTAAGAGTAGAACCAAGTAATAAATCGGCTAAAAATCAGATGATTGTTTGCAAGGATGCCATCAAAAAGCATAACGAAATTGAAAAAAGTCTGTACAGAAAAATGTTTGCAAACAAAACTAGTGATGTGTCAGAAGACAAGCTATCACTGATGAGTTCGTCCGACGATTCGAGCGAATGTGGCACGAGTTTGATTACCGAATCGCGAAACAACGATTCATGCGATGATCAAACAGCACTTTAAACGTGTTTATTAAATTCACTGTTATATTTTGATTAATTTTGGTAACATTTTAGCTAAATTGTTTGTATCTCTTATATGTAACGTGTTTTGTTATATTCTAATATTTTATTTGATTTTATTATATAATTCCGTTAACAATTAATATTAATTCATTCTTTTATATATTCATTTTACTATAATTAATAAATATATTTATTATTGAAAGAGTTGACCAAAAAAATAATAATAAAAACTTTATAGAATTATTAAACAATTTAAAAAATTTAATCAATTTTAATCACTAGTTAAATATCAATGATTAGTAAAAAATTGTTCTCAACAAAAGTGTGATTCAATTTTAATATAACTTTGATAGGATTAATTATTATATCAGTTTAGTTAAGTTCAAATTATTATTTAGTTTAGTTTAAAAGTTAGTAAAAGTTTTGTAACTTAGTTATGTTAAAGTAATGAACACGAGATTTTATTTCAATTAGAGTTGAAATCATAGTTACACATACTCCAAACCTCTAGGGAGGGGTCAACTCTCTAGATTCTCAAAATTTTAGGGGGGGATCAAATCTCACCGGATTTAAGCGACAATTTTTTCCTAATATTTTGACAAAAATTATAGGGGTCACAAAAACTCATCGAATTTAAACGACAATTTTTCCAAATCTCGATTTTTCGTTAGGGGGGGGGTCAGATTTTTCCGATTTTGGGGGGGGGTCAACCCTGAGCAAGCACCCCCCTCTGTGTAACTATGAGTTGAAATTGTTATATGCATACAAAGTGTGAAAATGAAAATATGAATAAAAATGTCAATTCAATGGATTCAGATACTCAATGAGTAATTATTGATGATTAATCCACGTATTATTCAATCAATAACTTACACTGATAAACGTTGAAAACTTTTTTACTAATTATTTGGAACGTAATTAAAGGGATTGTTCAAAATTTTGAAACCAACAGTCAGTTATTGTTAGTTTAATAATTGTGTGTTGAGTTCAAGCCATTCGCGACATTGTTAGCACTCTATTCATTATTTTTCAAATTAATTATTCACTATAGTATTCGTTGATTGAACTGAATTTCCTAAATTGTACTGATAATAGATAACCAGCGATGGCGACATATGCTTCCATACACAGTGCGGAAAATCTTGGTTTACGCGTTTGCCCGTACGATGCCAACCATAAAGTTAAGGAAACGCGATTCGCTCAGCATTTAATGAAATGTCGGCCAAACAGAGCACTGAACGCACTGAACACGCGTGTTATCGAAGCGACCACTGATATCGAGAAAACCGTTGTCACTAACATTGTGAGCGATATCGTCGATAAAGTGGTGTCGAGCGGCGAAACGCTGCCAAATCTCGCCACTAATCAGACTCAGTTGCCCGAAGATAAATGTAGGATAGGCTATGAAACGATGTCAGACAAAAATACTCTCAGAACAGCGCAAAACAGTGGTCGCGAAGATAGCGATAACGAAAATTGGAACAGTTTGGCCCAAGATTTCAGTTTGTTTGATGGCGTGAGCACCGCTGACGCCGAAATCGATCGATTGGCTGAACAGTTCGCCGATATTGCGGTTATGGCGCGTATGACTAAAACCGAGAAACGAAAGTTGAACGAAAAACTGGTTGAAATAGCGAACGCAAAGAAAGAGCGAAAGCTGGAAGCGCTCAAAGAATTGATTATGTTCGAGGAGGACAGTGACGTCATAAGCGATAAGCCGTTTCGTCAGCCAAAACTATCGATCAAAGAAGTGTTCAAATCGGCGCACAATGAGTCTCGCGTCGAACCGTCGGACAATAAAAAGTTAGCTAACATTAGTATAGAGAATGGAAATAGTTGTGGCGAACGACCACCGAAAGATGCGAATTGCGTGGTATGTAAGCGAGTGGTGGTCGCAGCAAATAAGTCGGTTAACAGTGCGGCCAAACAGATGCAGATATATTGCGATAAATGCGTTGGTTTCGCTAAGGGTGGATACTTCGCGTGTCAGACCTGTAAGCTCGAGGGCTTTTTCGCCCACAAAGAGATCGAGCAGCACATGAAAATGCATTTTCCCCACATTAACATAATTCATAGCAAACAGACCGATGATGACAATCGCGTGCTACGCGAAAATCGATTAAATGCTGTTTAAAACTACTTTTACTTTTAAAAAAAACTTTTCTTTCGATTTGACTAGCTGTTTAAAACTTGCAAAAAAAATTCTTCATTTGCTTTCTTAGTGTACTTTTTTCTCAACTTATTATGTTATTATTGCTTTATTATATTACACGTGTTAAAATTATTTTTAATTTCGTTAAAATGCTTTCTTAATTTTAATGTTAGCTTTGACTTTATTCCTATTTATTTTACGATGTTTTTTTTAAAAAAAATTGTTCTGTTTTCTAATTTTGATAAGACATAAACTCAATGTAATTATATTATACGCAAAAATTCAATTTGATATTAAGCTGCAATATTGTTAATAAATTTAAATTCATTGTATAAAACTTCATAAATATATTAATGATAATATTATTTTGAATGTCTTATCCAAAAAAAGACAGATAGCGATACATTGCAATATTCAAATAAAAGCTTAAGTTCTTGTATGAAAATTTATTGTTAAATAATTTAATTCGAATGAATTGTTTTTAAATCGCACTCATTTGCAACAATAATGAATAACGACATAAAAACAACATTATTTAACTTAAATAACGTTATAAATTAAATTTATATGATTTATAATCAATATCATATGCAAATTTCATTTTAAAATACATTATCATATATGATATTTATTGAAGGATAATAAAAAATGAAATTCATAACACTATTTTCTCAAATAATTTTATATCAAATCTATACTGAAGTTAAGTGCGAATATTTTTGCGATCCGCAGCGTAAGGATCAACTGATTGACGGATTGTTTAACATGAACACAACCATTTACGCGTTTCGTAAACCTTACGTTTGGATAATAAAAGACAAGTCATGGAGAAAACCGATCGAACCAATACTTTTGTCTGAATTATTTCCAGGTAACGCAATGCTAAACTCTGCTGCAAAAATAAAATTTAATGAAAAATGTTTTACCATTAAAAAAATCTAAAGGAATACCGATCGATTCATTTCAATCTGGATTCTCAGTAACAAACTATACCAACAATATCGATGACGATGGAAATCCATTTCATCCAAACGGAATGACTTTTTTGTTCAAAGCTAACACGTACTACATTAGCAAATACACGACCGAACAAAAGTTTGCGGCCATCACCGAAGCAGACAAGGAAAACGTTCCGTGGTATCACACCGAGTATTTCGGTTCGGTGTGGTTTCATATGCTTCTCGCTGGCGATATCAATGCTGCAGTATATGACCATTTAGCTCATGTCGCGTATTTCGTGAGTGACAAAGTTGTTACTTCGTTTCATCTCAAAGCGAATCGACAGGAACCGATTAAAACCACAAAGAACTTACCGAAAAAATTTTCCCGTGGAAATGGAGGTGTTTTTGATTTGTATTACAACGACGATCATATTCTGTATTTTGCCAGTAATAATATTTGGTCGTATTCCTCCGATCAATTTATATCACTGGTGAGTGTATTGTGTAACTCTATTTAATATTTCATTTTGAGCTTAATAATAACTGTATAAATCGACTGCTATTTACTTAAACGCTCAGAATAAAACTTACTGGGAATATTTTCGATGCGACAAATTTATACCGCCATCAAAAATAACGGGGCCAATGGCAACAGCAACACAAAATCAAGAAACAGGAAATCAACCAACAGAAACAACGAGCGATCTGGTGAAAGAAGCCGCTGGTGATTCACTGCCAATATTTGAGTCCAGAACCCCAACGAATACAACCGCCGGAGTGGAGAAGTTTAATTGTTTTCGTAAAGCGCGATGCATTTTATTAGTTGCGGTGTTTATAGTGGTTTGCATTTTTACTGTTGTTATCGTAATCACTTTATGCATACTATGCAGAAACAAGAATTCAAAAAGTAAAAAGAATAGTAAAGCTGATATGAATACCGATGCCCAGTAAAACATGCGCTCTAAAAGTATTAAGTCAAAAAAATAAGCGCACAAAAATAGATTATAAAATAATTAATGTGACAGTTAAACAATTCAATTCATTTTACTTTAATATAATTTTATGTATTTAGTGTATAATATCCTCGTTTATATAATATTTTACACGTTTTTAATTTTTATAAATCAATAAATTTTTCAATCTTAACTCAGCATTATTGGAAAAATCTGCCCACAAATCGTAAATTAATTATGCTTTAATTTAGTTGCAGTCATACACACGATAAATATTTTCATGCGATTCGTGTTAAAATAAGCATTGTCTCTAGGAATTACTAGTTTACTGTAATTTATCTTCGTTTTAATAATTTCGCTGCGGTCACATAATACAGGTATAATTAAGGTAAAAATAAGAGAATTTGAGTATATTTCATTTAATTAAATGATATGTGCGAAAATTACAAGTTTAAAATACTATTTAATAGTAAAGATAGAAGGTTTTCGCATCCTTTTACTTCGCATCCGCTATTCTTTCATTCCGAGGAAATTCCTTTACTCAATTTCCTTTAAATAAAATACTGATTTCATTATTCATTACTGTAATAATTCATAGTTCAATTATTTTAATTTTTTTGAGTGTATTTTTTACTAAAATCTGTGCACTTAATTGTGACTGAATTTTATTGTAAATGAATTTTAAATGGTTATACAATTTGTTTATTATTATTTTACTATATATAAGTGTTAGTGATGCACAGAACCCGAGAAGACGACGGCCTGTCGCCGCCAGGCCTACTACTACTACTACTACTACTACTTCTACCACCACTACAACTACAATTAAAAGTTTAGAGGATGATTTTGTAGTGAATGAGGATGAAATTATATCAGCAGTCAATAGTCAAAATTCGCCGCAAACAACTCCGCAAACCACTACCACACCCGTGCCTACAACTACCACCACCACAACTACAACCACATCCCAGCCATCCACTGAATCAATTTTATTAAACAAAGTTAAACCAAATGGAAAGCCGGAACAGTTGTTGAATAAAGAATCGAATAAGAGGAACATGGATTTTGAAATTGGTATAAATTTTAGATTTTTTTTAAGTTTTACAAATTTTTTGCCGATTTGAGCTGTTAATCTGCGTTATTTTTCAATATTTAATAATTTCCATGTCATTAAAATATTTATCTCATATTTAAAACTATTAACACAATGATTTTATTAATTTTTCTAAGACCATAATAAGCCGAAAGCCGAACAACTAACTAACAATAATTCGATACCAGAGTGGTTATTTGGAAATGATAACGATGTCGACAGAGAAATTGAATACGAAGGATACAACGGCTGGTACAATAACAAAGCTCACCACCACTTAGGAGCAAATGGTATTCAAAATCTAAACAAATTCTAAAATTGAAAATTAAAGCTAAACTTCATTACTTACTTGGTAGACATGCCACTCGTCAGATTAGTTACGCCTAAATATTCTGATGGCGTCTATCAGCCATCGGGTAACGATAGACCGAATCCTATAGCGTTATCCGAAGCGTTTATGAAGGGAGAAATCGGCGAAGTGTCGGCCACCGGTAAAACAGCGTTTTTCGTGTTTTTCGGTCAACAAGTGGTCGAGGAAATTCTTGACGTTCAACGCGCTGGTTGTCCGCCCGAATATTTTTACATCGATATACCGCGCGAAGTGTTCGCCGAAAATGGCACTAAAGTGGCGTTCAGTCACAGCACAGGACACACCAAAATGCCATTCGTTCGCAGCAGGTATGTTAAAGACAGTGGACAGTCAACTAATAATGCGCGCCAACAGTTGAATGAAATCACGCCGTGGATCGATGGAGGACTTGTGGTACGAAATTAAAATTTATAATATTAAAAAATTGCTGTGTACTAAATTTTTAAAAATATTTCTTTAATATTTCAGTATGGCATCGCAAAAGGCTGGTCTGACGCGTTGCGGTCATTCAAAGATGGACAGCTCGATAAATTTGAAGACGCGAGTGGCGGCCAATTTCCCGCTTATAATAATATAAAACTTCCGTTAGCGAACCCACCGCCGCCTTCTGGTCCTCATAAGTGGAAAGGAAACCAACCAAATAATACTCCTCCTAATCCTCGTTTGCTACCAGTGTCGCGATTTTTTAGTTAGTATTGATAATATTAAAATATCAGCAAAAAAAAGCATTAGTTTTGAGGACAAAAATTCGATTCATAAACAATTTAATATATATTTGATTACTCCTATCAGAGTTGGGTAATCCCAGAGGTAATGAAAATCCATTCCTGCTAACAATGGGTGTGCTATGGTTTCGTTGGCACAACCTTTTGGCTCACGTAATGAAAAAAAAATATCCCCACATGAAGGACGAGAAAATTTACAACGAAGCGCGAAAATGGGTGATAGCTTCGTATCAAAAAATTGTGATCTATGATTGGCTGCCCTTATTATTAGGCGAACAATTGCCGAAGTATAACGAATATGACGGTAGTATAGATCCGCAAGTGACTCACGTGTTTCAATCAGCGGCGTTCAGATTTGGCCACACTTTGGTGACTTCGGGTGCCATAAAAAGAAGTGGCGACTGTTCAACTGCGGACAAACTCGATATCCCTCACAGTCATCACAGCGCAAGCGAACACATAGTGCGCACATGTAATAATTTCTGGAAACCCATTGATCCACTACTTGGTGGCGGATTCGAAGAAATTATTATGGGAATGTCATCACAACCAGCCGAGAGAGAGGATAATGTTGTTGTGGAAGACTTAAGAGGCAACGTATTTGGACCATTAGAGTTCACCAGAAGAGATTTGATGGCCATAAATATACAGAGAGGTAGGGATCATGGTTTGCCTGATTATTTGTCTGCGAGAAAAGAGTTGGGTTTGGATTCTGAGGAACGTTACGAAAAGCTATCGAAGAATATTAAAGAAGTGGCAGAAACTTTGTGGAGCGAAAATATTAACAGAAATCCAGTGAGTAATTTGAAAGTTTATAGTGATTCAAATTTATTCTACGATTAATTATTATTTTAATTAATTTTATTAACTGTTCGCCAGACTTTATTAGATAAGGCAATTGAAATTTATGGCAATAGCACTGATAAAATTGATATATGGGTCGGCGGTCTATTAGAGACCACCACTAGAGGACCCGGAACTCTATTCCGTTATATTATATTGGATCAGTTCCAACGTATCCGAAATGGCGATCGATTTTGGTTCGAAAATCGCAAAAATAAGTAATTTATTTCATTTATAATTCATGATCTAAAGCTAAAAAATTTAATAGTTTCGATATTTATTAATTTAGTTAATGATTTATTAGTAAATGTTTATAATTTTTGGCACAGACTGTAAAGCAAACGAATAATGATATTCAATCATTCAATATTTTCCATACATAATCTATTGCTATTTTATTGCTAATTTCTTTCATAGTTTATTCACAGCGGAGCAGATAAATAGGATTAAACAGTTAACCATTTATGACATTATAGTAAGCATTGCCAATATTAAAGATGATGAGATTCAACGCAATCCGTTTCGATTACCTACTGGTAAATAATGTTTAATTTAACGCTCAAACTATTTCCTACAATTAAAATAATTGAACTAATTTTAAACAAAATTGTTTGCGTTATTTCTACTCGTAAAGAGGAATCAAACCCATTATCGCAACCATGCATGTCAAGAATGCTGGTGACGTATCCGTGTATGGTAGACACTGCGGATGGAGTGAAGAACGAGACGTGCAAGTCGTTGGGTGCTGTGAATCGTTCGCGTGTCGTGAACGACGAATGCACGGCTGCGCACACTTTCGACTATTTCGATGGCAGCGAGACGTCATACGCGCTCACCTTTGTTGGTGTCGGCGTTTTCGCCATCATCTGCATCATTACGCTCAAAGTGTTAGTCGACCGTAAGTTGGCGTTCATGGATAGCGAGAGGAAACAGAACACCAAATTAAAGCGAATGACACTCAGCGAAGACATCACTTTAGGTTAGCATTATTATTATTATATTCAACTAAATTCTATTTAAATACAGTTAAGTTAATTTATGTGTAAATATGCAGCTCAAGAGTGGGTCGGAAAGAGAGAAGGTTTGCGTTCGGTTCAAATATTAACGAATAGCCCGAAAAAAGCGATTATCATTAAACCGGAATCAAGCGATCGCGCGCTGCGTAACATTGACCTCAAAGACGTGAAATCGATTCAAATCCACGCGAGCACTAATAAAGCGCAAGATTACCTGCTCGTCAAATTTACCAAAGAATACGATCTCGTGATCAAATTCGATTCCTATTACGAAAGAGAGAGATTCGCGTCGAAGATCGAGTCGTTTCTAGAAGAGATAGGTGTTGGAAGAGAGAGGTTCGAGATTGATCTCAATACGATGCTCGCGACCGCTTATACGAAGCAGAAGAGGCAGAAACATTTGGAACAATTTTTTAGAGTCGTTTTTTCGCACGTAAGTGTCATTTCATTGTACGGTAGATTACAAAAAAAAACAAAATAGAATTAGAGATAACTAATAATAATTTGCAAAAACTTATAGGCGTTTAATGTTTCGACTAAAGAAGATTCGCAAATCGACTCTAAAACGGCCAAAGAAGTGATAAACACTGAGTTGACGCAGTTTGAGTTCGCCGACGCGCTATCGCTGAGACCCGATTCGATGTTTATTCAGCAAATGTTTGCTTTGGTCGATAAGGACAATAACGGCTACATATCTTTCCGAGAGTTTCTCGATATGATCATAATATTCGCGAAGGGAACCGCTGAACAGAAAGCGAAACTCATGTTCGACATGTACGACGTCGACCGAACCGAGCGATTGTCGATCAACGAGTTCAGAGTGATGATCAAATCGATGCTCGAATTGGCCAATCAGACGATATCTGCGGCAGAAATCGATGAAGTGCTGTCCTCGATGTTCACCACCGCTGGCCTTAAAACGCGACAAGAGCTGACGTTTGCCGACTTTCAAAAGTTATTAAGCGATTATAAAGAAGAGCTCGGATACGCTGAACTTAATTTCGATGGTAATTCTATTAACTTAATTGATTTTTCATTTTGACGGTAATTGATATACTTCTGTACAAATAGTTAGCGCCATTCAAGGAGTTTCAACCAGCAGTAAACGTCAAAGCGCTATGATTAGGGCAAACGACACTGTGGTGAGAGCTTACAGTTACTTTGGTGGCGTTGCGGACCCGTCATCGTCTCAATCTAAGCTCACAACACTGGCCACATCCACCGACACGCCGGCAACTCACAAAAAGTCACTGTTAAGAGTGGAGACGCAGGAGAGAAAATACGAACCCGATTGGGTACTGGCGTGGAAACGGTTTTCTGACGAATATAAACTGGAAATATTTTGGATCACAATTTATACCGCAATAATAATTTATTTCTTCCTCGATAAATGCTTTAGTAATCAAATTTAAATATATATTTTTTGTTAAATCAATTTCGATTTAATCACTGATATATCATATATTTATATATTTTCTCGTTAAGCCTACACATATCTTCGAGAACACGGAGGACTTCGACAAATAGCTGGCCTCGGAGTGACACTCACTAGAGGTGCGGCGAGTGTTATGATGTTCACGTTCTCTACAATATTATTAACGATGTGCCGCAATATTATCACTTTTTTGCGCGAAACGTTTCTCCACCGATTCGTGCCATTCGATGGCGCGGTTTCGCTGCACAAATATATCGCTTTTTGGGCATTAATTTTCTCGAGTAATATTATTAATCGATACTCACGTTATATTTATCCCAACAAAAATTAATTTTATTATATATTCACTTTTTTTAGTTCTCCATTCTATTGGTCACGCAATTAACTTTTATCACATATCGACCCAAAGTCGTGAAGACACAACTTGCCTTTTTAGAGAATTTTATCACGCGTACGGTTTTTCACATTTTTAAAAAAATTCTTTAGTTTTGTTAGCATAACCAAAAAAAAAAGAAACTTGTAATTACCGTAATGTCTCGTAACTTACAAAAAAAACATTTTATTTTAGCTCCGATCAATTACCGAAATTTCATTACTGGTGTTGGAGCACAATCACTGGAATAACCGGCGTTTCACTGCTGTGTCTGATAATTTTGATGTACGTGTTTGCCATACACTACTCGCGTCGTCACATATTCAACGCATTCTGGAGCACACACAACCTCTACCCATTTCTATACATTCTGATGGTACTTCACGGTCTCGGAAGGATTGTTCAGCCACCGATATTTTACTACTATTTCGTGATTCCAGTGGCACGTGATTTACTGAGATAACGATAACAAAATTTTCAATATCTAAAAGCTTAAGTCTGAAATTTTTGTTATTTTATAGATACTGTTTGTAATCGACAGACTGATTAGTGTGAGCCGCAAGAAAGTGGAAATATCGGTGATTCGGGCTGTTTTGCATCCATCGGAAGTGACTGGACTAGAGTTTAAACGGCCGCCCGGTTTTGAGTATAAAAGTGGTCAATGGGTGCGCATCGCGTGTCTATCGCTCAATAGCAACGAATACCATCCATTTACGCTGGCATCGGCGCCACACGAGGACAATCTGGCGCTATATATTCGAGCGGTGGGCCCGTTCACTAAAAACCTGCGACAGACGTACGATCCGAATAATTTGGGCCGACACGCGTATCCCAAGCTATATCTGGACGGACCGTACGGTGAGGGACATCAGGATTGGTTGCGCTATGATGTGTCGGTTCTTGTTGGCGGTGGTATCGGTGTCACACCGTTTGCGTCAATTTTAAAAGATATTGCTTTCCGTTCGGGACTTAATTCGAAATTCACGTGCAAAAAAGTAAACTAACATTTTTAAAATAAGTTTATATTTCCTATTTTTCTTCGCGAATCGTTATTTTCTATTACCGGTATAATTATGTTTATAGGTTTACTTTCTATGGGTAACGCGCACTCAAAAGCACTTCGAATGGATGTCAGACGTGATACGTGACACTGAAGAGAAGGACAAATCCAATTTGCTTCGCACGCATATATTTATTACGCAATTTTACGAGAAATTTGATTTGCGCACAACAATGCTGGTTTGTTTACTTTTCGTTTTGGCAAATTTTGTTTTTTACCATTAAAAATATCCAGTAATTTTTATGTAACATTAAAATATGGTAAATACAGGAAATAGTTACACACACACACACACACTAAGTAACGCAGCAAATCACTAAATTAACATATCCTATAGGCATAACTCGCTGTCTGAAAAAAAGAAACTTTCATTTATTTTGTTTGCTTGCAATTCTAGTATATATGCGAAAGACATTTCCAGCGAGTATCGAATCGATCCCTTTTCACTGGTCTGAAAGCGAAGACACACTTTGGTCGACCCAATTTCACTGTGTTTCTCGACTCACTACAGCAAGAGCATCCAAATGTAAATTCACTATTTGATTAATTAGTTATTTATTTCCTCTTACAACGCAAAAAGCAAATGAAAACAAATTACACATTTTCACTCAATCGACAAAAGTCAATACAGAATTACGCGAATTGTGTAATCAATTGCTTGTCTCGCTATTACAGGTGTCACGCGTTGGTGTGTTCAGCTGCGGTCCCGGACCGATGACTAACAATGTGCAACAGGCGTGCGAAACGCTTAACCGAAAAGAGGGCGCAATATTTGTCCATCATTTTGAAAACTTTTGAAATTAATATTGAATGTAACGTTAATTGTGTTAATGATCTTTTTTCCTTAGGGCTAAACACTTTGTTGTTGTTGTTGTTAATTTGAATTAGTTATGAGCACAAAATAAAAGATTAAAATTTAGTGTTTTTGTTTTTTCTTTATTTCATGCGCTTATTTTTTATTGACTAAAAAAATTTTTGACATTGAATTCATTTTATAGAGATTTATAACATTATTGCATACATTAAAAATTGTGAATTTTATCACAAATTTAATTTTGTTTTCGTTAAACATCTCTTTACGCAACTTTAAAAAATTTAAGTCAAAGTTAGAGTTAAAAAATTTTTCTAACTTTCTAAACAAGTTTTCTTTTGCTTATTAATCATAATTTTTTGTGTTACAGTAAAAAAAAATTTTTTTGATGAACTAGTTTTAATAACTCTGATAATTATTATTAATTTATTCACCAAAAAAACAGCTCAGAAAGTAGAAATTAAATCACAGGGAATTAGATTTTAAAAAAATTACAAATACATACAACTTAAGAACACTTTGATTTCTTTTTGTTACTTTGTTGATACGATCGGAGATAAAAATCGTAAAACATGTAAAAGAAAAGCGGTGGCTGCGAGAATGCCAGCCAGAAGGCGAATGGCGGGTAACCGGTGTGAAACAGTTTCACTAAACTGCCGTAAATGCCAAAAAGCGCGAACTGAGTTAACTGCAATTGCGTGATGTACTTCTTCCACCAAAGATGTTTCTGAATGCTCGGACCGAACGCCGCTAACGTGTAGTACAAGTACATCACAACGTGAACGAATGAGTTGAGAAGCGCGAACAAACTGATTGATGGAACGTTATAGCGGTACCAGAACGTGAGCCATCCGAGTATCGGAACAGCCGTGTGGTGGTAGATGTGCAGCGGTGTCACTTGCGAGTATTTTTTGCGCAGCACAAAGAACACAGTGTCTAAAAGATCGATAAACTTAGTGATGTAATAAAAATAAAACGTCCAAATGTGGCGCTCGATCGACGGCGACATCTCTTCTTTGCTCGGAAATCTGAAGTCTAGCAAACTCGCGCCATACTTTAGCCACTCTAATGACTGGACAAAGAAGAAAGCGTTTGCCACAACCATGAAAGCGTTGTACGACAGCATAATATAGCGAAGTTCGAACGGTTCGCGCGAACGCATTAACAGTGGACCTAACTTTTTCACAAACACTAAGTAACAACACATCACAATAAGCATAATCCACGGACCGTCGCGTACCAGTGGAAAGTGATGCGTTCGCTTATCGCCCATATCGTACCAATACTGGCTCCAGTAATAGGATAATCCACCAGTATTTTGTTCTTCTAGTGTCACGCTTTCGTTCATTTTTATTATTATTATTCAAAATAAAGCTTTCATAAAAATTGGTTATTTTTTAGCGAAGTAACTGAATGCTCGCCCAACTCTTAGCAAATGAAAACAATTCACAGTTTTCTGACGATTTAGTATTTACTCGGTTAGCTATTTAAAGGAGACACACATTAATGGTTGTGAAAGTTTTTTCAGAGGAGGAAAGTTTTTCCTTTTTTTCATTAATGATACTTCAAGAGCAGTGCTTGCAGCTAAACAGTGCGTCGAAGCAGGTTATACGCGTTAACGCTTTAGTATTATCGTAATGATGTGGGAATTTTATTGCGTTTAAAACCGTTTAACTGATGTGTTCGTATGATGAGAGATAAAAACAAGAGTGGAACATATACTGTAGATAGTGAGCTGAAAAATATGATATGAGCGGTAACTCAGTTTGCAAACCCTTTTCCAAACTTAAATCAACGAAAAACGTACAAATCAGTTTAATCTTTAAAGAATCGTTTGCGAATTTAAGAGATTTGACACTATTTTACAATCAATATGAAATGCAGTATAAGGGCTGTAGAGACCAGTTGAATGTTGTTAATCTAGTGATTAGTCTATGATCGAACAACATCCTAATAAGTCTGACCCATCACCGTAAGCAACACCACAGGGCCTGGCAATTATTATGACTCATGATATTATAATCATTTAGTTTTAGTACATTATCATTGCGCGCCTTTTCTGATATTTATATTAATTAAATCTTGATTATTATATAAATTAAATTGAAATGCCCTAAAAATTAATTTTACTTCTATACAAAATTATTGAACTAAAATCAAAAACAATTAAATTTTAATACAGTATTAGTATTATTTTTAATTCAACATATTATTCAGTTCTTCTTTTTAATAATTTTAATGCACAATTTTTCGCCAATAGATGTAATAAAAGAATTGTATTAATAACTTATTACTAGAGACTAAAAAATAGCAAGAATTACATATCGAATTAGCGCTAGAATTAGCATAAAAAATTACCAAAATAGCACTAAAAATGGCATTTATTTTTTACAATATTTAACACATAGAACGTTAGAACCTGTTAAAAAAAGTTTTTAAATTTACTGAAAGATTGGCGAGCATGAAATAAAATTTTGAATTTTTCCCAAATTTGGAGATAGTCAGAAAAATTCATCGGAATTCAACGACAATTTTTTTATTTTAAGGAAAATAGCATATAAATAGCATTTATAGCATTTATCCGTGAAATAGCAAAAACAGCATTTATAAATACAGCTAAAACACCTCAATTTTATGTAAATCAAGCATATATAGCATTCAAAAGCTATTATTATGTGAAATAAAAAAAAAAGCAAATGCTATCATTTTGAGTCTCTACTTATTATTTATTGCATCCTAAACTGTGGAAAATCCGCGGAAATTTTAGCTTCATCGACGTACAAGAAGAATGGTGGTGGAGAATGACTACCATAATCTTAAACAAATACTAACTCCACTCAAGATTTCACAAAATTCAAGGTCACAAAAGTTGAAAACTTCGATGAGTTTTGAAAGGGTCCTTTTGATGGTTAGAGATGGTCGGGGAAATTTTTAATATAAATATCTACAGAGTAGATTTTTTTTCCAAAGCCCAAAAATATGTGCTTGAAATCAGAGGAGTTTGACCTGATATTTTTAAAAATCTGAAAGCAACATATAATTTTAAAAATCATTTTTTAAACTAATTTTTTAATAAATTATTCGTTAAAAAAATATATAAATGCAATTCGTCAAAATTTTAGAACAATTTTTTGCCGGCTTTTTAAAACGGTTTGTTTACTAGTACAGCACAAAAACAAAAATTAAAATTTTATTAATTAAAAAAAATAATAAAAGAATCAAAAAAATTTGCGTACCAAAATGCTTACTTTAATAATTTCAATGTTTTAAGGAAGTATACTCTAATGATATCGCAGGTAATTTTTACCACTCACGGAATGCTTGCATTTTGTTATTTAACGCTAATTCTCAGTTCAAGTTTATTTAAATGCTCTATTTTACGTTTTCTATTTTTTTAAGTTTATTTATTTATTATCGATCATAGTTCTTATGATTTGCATTTAAATTGTAAGATTTGCCAGAAAAAATGTTTTTATTAATTTAAACACTTTAAAAGTTTGTTTAATCTTTTAATAATTCAGATTGAATGAGATAAAAATAAATGAAGTGTGGAATTAAATATTTCATCTTAACATATAATTTTAACAGAATTAATTGTGAGCGCATTTTCTAAAAGCGGATATACACTAAAACAAAATTTTCATTGAACATGAATAACGAAATTAAGTGTTAAGTTTATGTTTAAAATAATATTTTAATTACTTATAATTAAGTCGGTAATCAATAGTTAGAGCTTGGAAACTCTTAAATATGTTGCGCAATGTATTGAACGGGACTTACTTAAGTATTTTCACGGACATTCAGAGGGACAGACATTGTCAACTTGAGTGAAAAGTTTCTGTCTAACAGCGAAGTCAAGTGTATATAATTTTAGATGACTTGTAAAACTAAAATTGTATTGAAATCACTTTCTAATTAACTAAATAATTACTTCGTAAGTTAATATTTTATTTTAAAAAGTTAGTTCGGAGCTAAAATATAAAACTTGAACTTTGAATCTGACACCGAAATAAGAATATTAAATTGATTTTTATCGGACGGAGTTTGATCAAATTTTTTCAAATGTTCAGTAAATGAAAAGATTACTACTGATTTCGAGTAAAGTTCTGATAGGCACCCAATATATTAAACAAAAATGAAGAAAAAAAAATTTTAATACATCTAATCATTAGATTCTAAAGTAAACATTTTCTAATTTTTCTCATTTTTCTCATTTTACGTGTCAGGTAACGTAATTAAATTAATATTTGAATGATTTATGAATATTAGTCAAATTTGTCATGTTTTATTAAACCATTAAATTTTTGTTAGAGCATTTAATGTTGATTTTATTACTGTATAGAATATATTTGCAGATCTTTACATTTTAATAATATTGCATAATAATATTACATTAAATATTTAAGTAAAATTAAGAGAGTATAATATTTGTTTAATAAAATTCAAAATAAAAAACTTTTTTTGTGGATAAAAATATCTTTAAATTGATATATAAATAACTTACACATTGTGTGTAATAATAATAATAATAATAATAATAATAAGATAAAATAAGAAATGTTTTACTCACACTAAAAGTTAAAATTTTAACAAATTTTAAACGAAAATTTTTTTATAAAATCTCTTA
>JAQIVF010000889.1:0-17241 GCA_034698365.1 Steganacarus magnus
TAAGTTTTATATTTACGTCTGGGTGGTCTTTTCAATACAGGAATGTAATGATGAGACGCACAATTGATTGGAAGTAAATAACAATCGCACCACCGATATATAATTGGGTTTAATAGTAGGGAAGCACCGAAGACTAGCGAACGATGATTATAATGACCAAACCTTTTTTATTAACACTATATGCGAACCGAAAGTATCAATGAATCGCTAACTATGACTATGAATGACAGTTTGATTAGATTACGGAAGAACTTGAATTATTATTACGATGAGAACTCACTTTAGCCAAGAAGATAAAAATAGATTTACCCTCATTTTATTTTTTTTGTTACGATGTTTGGCTTTTTTGGTTTTGATGAAAATCGCAAAATCCTAAGCATAGAATTTTTTCAGGTTTCAGTTTAATTATGAGACGATAAGAGTGTGTGTGAACTTGATTTCTATGCTTTTAGATGATGACTATGGGGGCCCGTCTTTCCTCTCTTCTCCTGAATACGATTTTAAGAAAAGAATGTCAGCCACGCATAGTTAAGATACAAATAACAGTGTTTGTTGTCATGTATTCATTGCCAAATGGTTGGGAATAACTTTAAGACAGTAACAGCTAAGTTGGTCACTGAGTTGCGCTTTTGTACGCATTATTCGCAGTGTTGTTACTAAAGGCAACCAAAAATCGGAAATTTAAGAAAATCGCTGTGTTTGTAGTATTCCGCAGTGTTTTCTGTTTTCTACAATATTTTACCCAAAACAGTCATTGTGTCGAATACACCACAGATTCCTCTGACAGTTTTTTTTAGGCTAAACAAAATTTATGGGGTTTAAGAATTAACACCCGGAACGATAGCGTTGATAAGCGATAAGGGATTAACGCATTTTTGAGGATATTGTAAGAAATAGTTGGCTAGTCATTAATAAACTCCGACGTATTTGCGAGAATATATAGATGCCAATCACTATAAATATTTCTTTACTAATATACTAAAAATACCGTAAGTTAATAATAGTTGTTATGCCAAAAATCCGCGCTCTATTCGCTATCATTTCGCTAAACCGTACGACAAAACCATTCATCAATCATCGATGACTTATAAAAGACTACAACAAATTCTATTGACCTTTATTAAAAAATCGTTTTGTCAATAATAAATAAGTTTTTTGTGAGAAGAATCTATTGATAGAGAGAATGAGAGGAGAGAGAGAGAGAGAGAGAGAGGAAAACGTATGCCCAAGTGTGTAGCATTTGATAAGCGAAACAAAGTAATACAAACTAAATTAATATAATTAATGACAAACGCGATGTCGGGTCTCAAATTAGATTTGGTATTTGAAAGCTATGTAATGAGAAAAAACAGGGGATTAGTTATATTAAAACGTAAGGTATGCTATTCTTTGCTCTTCCACTGTATTGTATATCCGTTTGGTTTTGAGTCTCTTTTATCAGCTATTATAGTATTAAAACTGGGACAGAGAGTGAGTGTCGTACCTGTGATACGCCGATTGCATCGCTGCATCAATGATTCAATTCTCTGGAGTGGGTTCAGATAATACTTCAGAATATGTGACACGCAAACTGATTAAATCAAGCGTAGAGTTAACGCTTGCATCAATTATTCCGTTACGAAAAACATGCACAAAGTATTTCTCTCGCTCTTTCTCTCCAAACATCACCGGTTAGATTGAAATGCATTTATTTTGTTGAACTGGTGCTGTAAAATATTGTCCATGCTATGCATGCATTCCTTACAATGCTATATAATCATTAGATAATAACGAATTTTTAGCGTTTTCTTTACTCAAGTCAAGCATATAAGCATATGTTAAGTTAGTTGGAGAAAAAGAAAATAAGTTCACATAACAATCGGTTTGGATTTTTATTTATGGCCGAAATTGAATGCTTAATTAAAAAGATTTACCATATATGCAGTTTCATCCTATTTTATATGTTTATCTATAACTTCTGTGCAATGACTGGTAGTATTGATTCTGAGAACGAAAATTTCCATTTATATGAATCTTTTGAGGTCGTATATGCATTGCCATCAAAAATTTTGGTTTTATCCGTAGTTATATTCTTGAATTTCTTGCGGTATTATAACGAAATATAGAGTTACGAATCTCTCTAATCATAAGAATGAAAAGATACAGGTCTTAGAAGACTGCATCGCATTCTACCGCATGTAGTACTGTATCTCTTGAAAGGCAACCGCGAAACGGAGAGAACATAGCATATGACAAAACATGGCATTATATCGATTTGTAGACATTAGTTGTATGGATGACTACATCTAATTTCCGTAAAAGAATATCTTTTTAAATTTTTTTCTGATATCTAAAACGAATATAATGATGGCATGAATTTTTACCGCTAGAGAGATATATATATAGCGCTGTCGTTGTGTTTGACATGTTTTTTGATGTCAGTTTCGAAATATTAAAAAAGAGTACAATATCTGCAACAAAAAAACTTAGTGACCATTTTATGGTTGAGATTTTTATTTGTTTGAAATTTTGATGCTGTATTTGGCAAAACACGAAATGAAATATATGGTCATTATAAAGGTTACACTATTTTAATATATTTCTGAGTGTATGTATGCGTTAATGATATATTATTATAAAAAAGTCGTGAATTTAGTGAAGTGAAGTGTGTATTCGAAAATCTCATTTTTTGGGTGAATTTTTTTGCCATTTAAAAACGAATATGCAATTTGTTGGTTCAATTTTTTGGGTACTTTGTTATACTGTATAAGAGTTGTATTAAAAGTTGAAACTCGTTTTGAAGGAAAAAAATATATTATATAGTATTATTACCAGTACTGTATTAAACGAATTGTTATACACCTTTAAAAAATTGCGAAAACAGTGTGTAATATAAGTGAGCACTCAATACGGTTTAAAACTCTCGCCAAATAGTTTTTCTTTTACTTCATTTATCTTTATTTGTACTTAAATATATATTGTATGAACTTTTTTATTGGACTTTCATTTTATCACATATATATTTTGTTTTTTCTCCCGATTTCTGTTTAGGCTGTGGTGGAGTCAAGTCTGAGCGCGTTTGAGTTTAGCGACATTGTCATCGACGAAGGAAGTCGTGTAAACCCTGACATGTATTTTGTGGATCTTAATAACAAAAATTATCTTTATGTGATGACTGAGAGAAGGGTAAGCATTAAAGTGTATTTGGTTCGACTTTATTAAGGATAATGTTATTATGGCTTAACCATTGCATGCCATCACTCTCTCTGCGCTCTGCATCGCTATCACGTTAATGGAAAAATATCGACATTTTCTTCTTTTCTATCTAATAAAGTTTAACCATACCATCACACGTGAATAAATATTATTTCTTGAGAACGAGAGTCGAAAAAGAGAAACATAGCACACAGATAGATAGATATAATGCACAAAAGATACTTTACTTTTGTTATTCATATTTGAAATGTGAAAAACCTAATAATATATATAAGTATAAAACACATACTGCTTTCTCTTTCTCATATAATGTTCATTATTCTGTAGGAAGGATTGTGTGGATTGAGTATTATGTCAGAAGACATAACAATCATAGCATTCATTTCTCTCATTCATCACTCGATGAGACTTTTGAAGTATATATACTGAACAGTATGAACAGTACTGTACAGCACACTATATGACTCTTCAGTACTTCACAAAATAGTTGATATGCCTATAAAAGTATTATTTGGCAGAGCTTTTCATATTTGCCGATTCATTACCGACATTATGAAAACGAGAAATACATACAAAATATAATAGTTATATAGTATGCGAAATTGGCGAAGCTTTTCATGGCTCGAATAGAAATGCTATATATATATGCGATGCCATTCTTTCGCTTCAATTGCGTCCAATATTGAAAGTGAGATCATTTGTCTTCACTGTTCGCTGCCATCACACAACTTGTGATGATTGAAAATAATGCAATAAAAAATAAAATGCATTACTATTATAGTTATTAGCATTTGTTGCCGACTGTGAGCTGTGTTTTAAGACTTTAATGCTAAATACATTCAATTTAAAGGATTAGAGTTTTGTTCGTTTCTTTTTTGAATATTCTTTATCACAATCGAAAAAATCTCTTTTTACTTTCTTTTAGTCTCTCACAGTTGAAGTTTCTCAATCATTAAAAATATTTAAGCTCTTCACCCATAAAGTTATACGTAGGAGTTAGAAAAGGAAACGCATGAATCAATTCTATGATATATATATAAGCCTCGAGTAAAATATTTTTATTTTTTTTGTCCTCAAAAAAAAATTAAAACTAGTTTTTGAATTATTAGTCCCTATAATATTTCTTATTTCTTTTTTTATGTCTTAAAGCAATAGCACAGAAAACACTGCTGATAACGAATACCGATAATTATATGCGAACACAGATCTATTCAATAGTTTGGAAAAAAAATCTAATTATTTCGATTATTAGTTGTGTGCCTGATGTTTATAGCATTGTATCTATTGATTGATTATTGAATAATTTTAGAATTTTATGAATATATCTTTTATTCGTTTGCTGACAAAAATTAATTAAGTTATCAGTAAATAATTAGTCTGCTTTTATATCGGTTCGCCTCAAGTGATTTGAATAAAGAGTTAAAACAAAAGTTAATAAGCAACTTATTGATAGTAATTTTATGTGACAGCCTTTAATAAACTATTTTTTTTGTTTTTTGTTTTTTGCTCAATCAACTGATAATAAATAGATCAATTTTAACAATTTGAAAAATATTTTAAACAATCGCTCGAATGGTTTATGTGACACATTGACAGCGCGAAACACTGTGCGAAACACATTCGGTCTCAAACGCGAGATTAACTCAAATCCTTTCCCATTCATAAAACTCGGGGTAGTATTGGTTTTTCCAGTGAGAATATATCGACACAAACTTTAGCGATGAGATATTTTATTTAAACATTTAATGGCTTTGCAGAGCGATATCACGGAAATCCATTTTAGATGGCATTTTGTTATCTTAATATATCCTCTGTGTTTTTTAGCTAAACTCAACTCTAACTGTATATTGAGTAATATTCGTGTATATACCTGTAGGTAACTATGGTTAAAGTGCAAGAGTGCCAAATATATCGAACGTGCACGGAATGCCTCGGAGCTCGAGATCCGTACTGTGGATGGTGTTCACTCGAAAATAAGTAAGTATCGTCTAAATGCGGGCTTAACATTGATCTTGATATTGTCATGGAAACAACGAATTTTCACTATCTTCTCATTTTTATTAAAGCATAATAACTTATGTTACCAAACACACACACATACATACATCCCATATATATACCCTTATATTGCTATAAATTATCTGAATTCTTGTTTCTAGTCTACCGTAAACTTACAACAATGCATGTTTTATTTTGTCATATTTAATAAGCACTTTCTTTCCTCTTTTTAATAAACTCAAACAGCTTTAGTGTTTTGTGTTTTGCGATTCGCTTTCTTTAGCTTCAGTTTGTGTGTAGGAATCATATAATAAATTATTAACGCCTGTCTCTAATGTCAACTCGTTTTCAATATATATTTTTGTTATCTTCAGTTAATTAGCAATCAATCAAATATAATGAGAACAGTGAACTTAATAAAAACAATTATAATCTTTTCGTTTGCCTAAAACTATCTCGTGAATTGCAAAACCATAACTAAAACTGTACCACTATTATCATAGAACTTTAATTTTAATGCGTGTAACTTTTTTTCTTGTTGTGCTTTAAGCAATTAATTATTGTCTGCAGTGTGGTATATCATCAATATTGTGCCTAATTATTATATAATCATTTAATGCATTCGCATTGTTAGCCAAAAACATATCACTGCGGAAATTGTCAAATGCCTAAATTTGTCACAACTCTATTCTATATTCAGTTGTCTTCTAGACCTAAATTTTCTGCATTGACATGAGTGAGGGATACTCGAGATTGAAATGTAATCCTTATTGTAGAGTCACTCGCAAACTGATAGCACATAATTGAATTTGTTTGACCCCAAAATTAAATCGCAACTATTATTGAATTATTTTGTTTAGGTGTTCATTAAGAAGCGATTGTGCCGAAGCAGCGCAAGATCCACTCTACTGGTTATCGTATAAAAGTGGAAAGTGTACGACAATAACTCACGTCCAACCGCCACAGATTCAACGCACCACTGCTCGTACTGTAAGTGTGCATTTGTGTGCATTTGCCAACTGAATGTTAATGATGCCTAAATCGCATTCTTTAGCGCAAAGAATGTTTGAGACGTTTTTTTGTTTTTTCTTACCATTCATTTGTTACATTAATAGTTGAGTTTAGTGATTGATAATCTGCCTGTACTGGATGGTCAGTTCTTCTGTGCGTTCACAGCTGCTGCTAAGACTCAAATTACGAATGCAACGCGATCTGCGAATGGTGTGAGCTGTCCAACGCCTCCCACCGACTTATTGCCACCGATATCGCCAGGACAGCGTAAGTCATATTCTATTTCAAATCTATTTTCGATTTTTCCCGTTTACCATAAAAAATAAGTTGACTTACTTTTTAAAAATAAAAAATTTTCTTCCTGCTATTATTTAGTAGCACTCATTTTTTTATTTAAATATATTTGTATAGGAAATTTATTTGCTATATTTATCTTTTTAATTTCAAATCGTGAGCGAAAATTGTTAAATGCATTTTTTCGCATAATTGCCACTATTTATTCATAATTAGTTAAAATTTACTTTAAAAGCGTAGCTTTAATTTTTAATGTTATGCGTGGTTAACTTATTATAAAACATTACAACATCACAAAACAGGTGCACTTTTGAAAAAAAATTATTAAAAATACTTCTACGAAAAAAATCAACCGCTGAACAAAGCTTTCAAAAATGTTTATTCATTTCGTGCGCATTGAAAAAAATTGTTGAATAGAAATAGCAAAAGCTTTTGGCGATTCATGGCGTTTATCGTAACTTAAAAGAAAAATAGCATAAGAGATAGAGCGAGAATTTCCTTTTTTTTTCATCTCGTCTTTACTCTTTTATCTCAGGAAAAAATGCGGCTAAAAATATGCTTAAATTAAATTCTTACATTACTTTGTTAGAATAGCGCACATATTATCTTATATATGATTTTCGTTTTTTAGATGTTGTTCTCGAAGCTTAAGCTTATGTTATGTGTTATTGAATTTGCATATTAAGACTTGATATGCAAAGCATGCAGTTTTTTGTTCACTTCACTTTCAACATCTCTTTCTCATTAGTATTCATGTTTATCGCTAAATATAAATTGAAATTATTAGGGATTGAAACGTTTTATCAGCCTTTGACTTAACTTTTGTATATTAACTGACCATAAATGTAGGCATTAAGTACGTGACAACGACTGAAGACATTAGTCATTTTTTGATATATTTTGATGTATATCATAGCTATTATTATTTTTAATAACTCCCTATCCATAACTATTATCATCAAAATGATAATACGAAGTCTTTTTTGGCGTTCAGCCCATTCGTCAATATTTAATGCGTTGCCATACGTATAATGAAATTCAATGATCATTTATTCTTTTTCAGACCATTTTACTGCCAAACTCTCAGTTCGTATGAAAGTCGGTCCTGACTTTGTAGCCACAAATTTCACATTTTATGACTGCAGCTCATACTCAAGTTGTACGCAATGCGTCTCAAGCGCTTTTCCTTGTGATTGGTGTGTCGGCGGCCATCGATGTACTCATGACACTGGAGAAAATTGCAGAAATGACATATTAGTTACCGGTATATCGTCGATCGGTCCCAGCATACGATCAGGACCTGGTTTTTGTCCAAGAATTAATGCTACAGCCGGAGGTACCACTGAAGGTAAAGAGAACATCAAACCTATTTTGATGCTTATCAGAGACAGCATCAAAACATTTAATGATATTTTGATTGCTTTTTTATTTTTTGAAGTGTTAGTCCCAAGTGGTATAAGCAAACGCATACAAGTGAAGGTTGACAACATTCCACAGTTTATTGTATCCACAAGATTTGTTTGCCAGTTTAACATCGAAGGAAGAGTGAAGCAGGTTAACGCTCAACTATTAGGTGATACCATTTATTGCGAAGGACTAGAGTTCGCGTATGGAACTAATCAGGCAAACATTACCGCTGCGTTCGCTGTGATTTGGGACGGAAGCAAACCACTCGATAATCCTGAAAATATTCATGTACTTGTTTACCGCTGTCAAGGAATGGCTTCCAATTGCGGCTTTTGCCTCGAGTTGCAGGAAAAATACTCATGTGGATGGTGTCAAGAGACTGACTCTTGTCAAGTGCAGGAACAGTGCCGTCACCACAACACAATGTGGCTCAACAGACAGCAAACATGTCCGGACCCCAAAATTTTGGATTTTTACCCCAAATCAGGTCCGTGGGAGGGCGGCACTAATGTCACCATTGAGGGCATCAATTTGGGCCGAACTTTTGATGATATCGCCACTGGAGTTGGAATATCTCACGAGGTTAATGGTGTTACAGTCGGTCTCGTTAACTGTATTCCTCATCGCGAAAGTTACGTGAAGACAGCGAAAATCAAATGCCAGGTTCAGAGTCCCAGAAACCTAACCACCGGACATCAGGCTCAATTGGGCTCTATATCAGGACCAGTTGTCGTGAAAGTGCTGAATGATTATACCGCCAAATCAAAAGAACACTATAGTTTTGTGAATCCTAAAATATTGACGATATCTCCGAGCAAAGGACCGAAATCTGGCGGTACACTGCTCTTGATTGAAGGTCTTCACATGGATGCCGGATCTAAGGCTGAAGCTTTCTTAGGAACTCTTGAGTGCAATGTGACAAGACGTCAATCAAATTTGGCTGAATGTATAACAAGCGCGCGATATATGCCCGGAGAAGAGAAAGTTCGTGTAAAATTTGACAATGGATTGAGATTTTTCGATTATTACAACTTTCTATATGTTGACGATCCGAAAATTCTTTCATTAGACTCGGGTTCCAGTGGTAACAGAGGAGAAGTGAGGGGTATTCCAAATGGTGGTATTGGTATTTCTGTTAAAGGCGAACATTTAAACATAATCCAAAAGCCTATGATGTATGTTTTGGTTGATGGGCAACAATACATCAGTAATTGTACGCCTATTACTGCGGTTGAGATGAGGTGCGAGAGTCCCAGTGTTCCCATCGAGGAACTCGAGTTTCCTGAAGATAGAGATTATGTTGAGTTAGATTTTGGTTTTATTATGGATAAAGTTGGATCCGTCATGAACTTGAGTACCAGAAAAATCAATCCGTTCCAAAAGTTTAAGATGTATCGAAATCCAGAGTATACACCATTTACCGAAGAAAATGGCATTAAGTTTTACAGAAGCGAGTATTTGACTATTAATGGAAAAAATCTTGACAGTGCCTCACAAGAGTCAGATGTAACCGTTTGGATCGGAACCAGTACTTGTAATGTCACATCTCTTTCGCGACTACAGCTAACGTGTCGACCGCCAGCAAAGCAGCCATACGCTGCCGAAAGATCTTCTGATATTCCAGAAGTTATTGTAGGAGTTGGCGGAAGACTTAATTTTACAATCGGAAAATTGAGTTATGAGCCAATTTTAAATTCGGAAAACAGTTTTCAACAGCACATATTGATTGTGGTCATAATCGGAATATGTGTATTGTTTTTAGTCGTAGTTTGCATTTTGATCGCGTATCGCCGAAAATCAACCGAAAGTAGTCGAGTATTGAAGACAATGCAAGAACAGATGGATGTGTTGGAATTGCGTGTCGCGAGTGAATGTAAAGAAGCGTTCGCTGAGTTGCAAACTGAAATGACTGATTTGACGAGTGATCTAACAGTTGGTGGCATTCCATTCCTCGATTACCGAATGTACACAATGAAAGTTTTGTTTCCTAATTCCGAAGATCACCCAGTATTGCGCGAAATGCAAATCGATCCAATGAAGAAGCCATTTATCGAAAAAGGACTGCGATTTTTTGGCCAATTAGTGATGAACAAAACATTTCTGTTACTGTTCATACGTACACTCGAATCAAACAGATATTTTTCGATGAGGGATAGAGTGAATGTTGCCTCACTTATTATGGTGACATTGCAGGGCAAAATGGAATACTGTACTGATATATTGAAGACTCTTTTAGCCGATTTGATTGAGAAATGTATTGAAGGTAAAAGTCATCCAAAACTATTGTTAAGACGAACGGAATCAGTGGCCGAAAAAATGCTCTCTTCGTGGTTTACGTTTTTATTATATAAATTTCTAAAAGAATGTGCTGGCGATCCGTTATTTCTACTTTATCGCGCCATTAAGCAACAGGTAGACAAAGGACCCGTTGATGCGATGACTTCTGAGGCCAGATATTCACTGTCAGAAGAAAAGCTTATTAGACAACAAATAGAGTACAAATTAATGACATCATATGTTTGTATGTCACCGCAAACCGCATATATGGCAGGTTTGGATCCGATCCTACAAGTGGACAATATGGAGATACCTGTCAAAGTGTTAGATTGTGATACTATAAGTCAAATTAAAGATAAATCGCTTGACGCTATTTATCGTAATATTCCATATTCTCAAAGACCAGTGAAGGAAGATTTGGATCTCGAATGGCGTACCGGTCAGTCTGGAAGACTAATATTATCAGACGAAGATCAAACCACAAAAGCCGAGAATGAGTGGAAACGCATTAATACATTGGCTCATTATAAATGTCAAGACGGAGCTTCATTAACATTAGTGCCTAAACAAAGCTCAATGTATAATATCTCACTTATATCTGAAAAGATGGACAAATCTCATAAATACGAAACACTCAATTTTGGCTTTAATAAAGCGTCTTCGCCGCCATTAAGTCGCGCCACATCACCACTCAATCACGACTTAGAGAATGGTTACAGATATTGGCATCTCGTCAAACACCACGACAATGATCACAATAAAGAGGGCGAGCGTGGAAACAAAATGGTGAGCGAGATATACTTGACTCGGTTATTAGCCACTAAGGGAACGCTACAGAAGTTTGTGGACGACCTCTTCGAGACAATCTTCAGTACTGCTCATCGCGGTTCGGCACTCCCTCTCGCCATCAAATATATGTTTGACTTTTTAGATGATCAGGCATTACAGCACGGCATCACTGACTCAGAAGTGGTGCACACATGGAAGTCCAATAGTCTGCCACTCAGGTTTTGGGTCAACTTAATTAAAAATCCAAATTTTGTTTTTGATATTAATAAATCTAATATCGTTGACTCGTGCCTGTCTGTGGTCGCTCAGACTTTCATGGACGCATGTTCCACGTCTGACCACCGGTTGGGCAAAGACTCGCCAAGCAGTAAATTGCTTTACGCCAAGGATATTCCCATTTATAAAGATTGGGTCGAACGGTATTATCAAGACATTAAAATGATGCCCGCTATAAGCGATCAGGACATGAATGCTATGCTCGCGGAAGAGTCGCGGGTAACATATTTTTATTGTTATTAAAATAACAGAAAAACCATTATATCTAATGTCTAAAGTAAATTTTTTTAAAACTATCATTAGCAACACGCACACGAATACAACACAAATGTTGCGTTACACGAACTTTACAGCTATGCTGTCAAATATAATGATCAGGTATGACTCGTTTTTATATACACACTGAGAAAAAAATTTGATTGAAATTTTATACCCATTGAGTTAAAAAAAATTCTCTTCTCCCCGTATTCACAGCTAATGCAAACTCTGGAAGAGGATGAGTTTTCTCGCAAGAACAAGTTAGCGTGGAAGCTGGAACAGGTGCACGCTATTATGACGGGAGAGACTGACGCATAACAACACTATTTTTGAATCGTTAAGCATCATTAACACAAACACACGTACACAACAACACTCACACACAAACCAATTTTTTTTAAAACTAACCTTTTCTAGTTTTTACTAATTGATTTTTTAATGCTGTGATTAAAAAACAAACAAAATACTAATTATATTATATATAAGCTATAATAATGTAATAACCATTTTTTTGCTCTGAATTTATTATTATATATTTAGCTAAAAGAAATTTTTGAGTATATTGTAATCGAGAGGTGTGTGCTAAGCCAGGGTTTTCCCACGTTTTCAATCAACCGAACAAAAATTGTGCATAATATTCGAACGCATTTATTACACAAATTTTTACAAAATAAAAATAAAATTGAATATAAATTTTTCAATTGACTCCCATCTGACGGCGGGAAACCCTGACATACACTAGTAGTTGATTTTTTTTATTAGTAGCGTCAACTCATAATCAGTGCCACAATATTTTGTCAGTCTGTTTTTTTTAATTTATGATTTATTTGTGCAATTTTTCTTTTTTTATATTAATATTATTACAATATATAAATTTTTTTGTTTTTTGAAGCAAAAACTTTTTTCATTTTATCGAAACTTTTTATTTTGCAATAATGGGTGCTTTTTTATAAGTATATGAAAACTTTTTTTTTACTCTAAACATAATAATCGGTTTTTATCAACAAAAAAAGATTTTGTATATAATGAATGTTTTTTGCAATAATTTTTACAAAAAATATGAATACAAAAACAAATTTGAATTTATAGTTGAAATATGAAATTATTATCAAAGTTATTTTAATGGCAGCATAATTTTAGGGCTAAATAACTACTAATAAAGATTATTGAGATAATTAAGAAAATAAAAATATAAAAAAATAGTTTACGAATCGATATTATAAATGAATGTGTGCCTGATTTGAAGAAAGTTTTTTATAGGTGGCCAATGAAATAGTGTGTGAGCTATGAGAGAGAGAGAGAGAATGTGTAGCTCTTATTTTGTCGAGAAATTTGTCAAAGTTGGACCAAAATTACGTATTAAAACAAAGATTATTATATTATAACGTTAATTGTCTATCGTATTAAAAAATTGTTTTTCTTTTAACTGTTTATTATTATACACAACAATTACACCACATTCCTATTTAAAGCACTAAGAATAAGTGTCAAAAAGTACTTTTACACACACAAACAATAATAAATTTCTATAAACGCATATATTAATCATTATTAATATAATCATTAAATTATATACTAAAAAGACTAATTGTTCCTTCGATTAATGCGAATGAAAAAAAGATTAACAAAAAACTTTTAATGAGTCAATTCCCATCCCATTCACACAAACTTGTCATAATAACTCACTGAATCTCTTGGAAATTTTTTTCTAGAATAAAAAACTTATATATAATATATATTTCTGTTATATATATATGAGCAAAAAAATAATGTTAAATATTGAGCGTCACATTATTATTATATGGAAAAATTTTTTGTGTAAACTCTGCATATTACTTGTCTTCCATTGATTTTTTTAAAAATTCATTGTAATAGCTGTAATATTTTTTGTTTGTTTTTTTTCTAAAGAAGAAAAGTGTGACTTTTAGGGGCCTTAAAGCGCCGCCACTCTTGTCTAAAGACTTTTTTCCATTTGTTACTTAAGAGTCATTTTCGAAACCGTATTTAACATTGAAATAAATGAAAAAAACGTTTTATATAATAAATAAAGATGAAAAAAAATTCGGATCAAAATATAACTTATATTATTATCCATCTATCACTTTCATATAAAAAATTAAATGTAAATGATTGTAATAATAAAACACACAAAAAAAACTGTGAATCGATTCACTTTTTTAAAAAAATTTAACAAAAAAGATGAGATGTATTTGTTTTTTAGTTTTTAAATGTAATTTTATTGATATAACTTGATTTTTTAACGAATTAAGTATTGTATTTGAAATCTTAGCATATTTTCAAAGTGTAAATAAATGAAAAATTTCTTTTAATAAATATACCGAGTATTAAATATTTATAAGCTTATAAGTTATTTTAATATTTAAATTCCGTATCTATTGATATCTTAAAAATAAAACTACTTTTAGAACAATAAATGGTTCTAAAAAAAAGTTGACAACCAATTTAAACTGGTTATAAATAAAACAATTACTCTGAGAAAACATTATTTTGATGGCAATTTAACGTTTTTTTTAATAAATTTCAATTTCGTAGAGTATTGTACTCTATTAATAATAATTGTTTATAATATTCTGTAATTAAAGCGGAGACTTAAGAGTTGACTTTAAAGTTATTTTTTATTCGGCACACCAAACCTTTTCCACGTGTGATAATAACTTTAGTGCTATTAAACTTAAAATTAGCTACAATCTGATGTACTGTATATGACTATTAACCAAAGAATCTTATTTTAGTCACCCGTAATGCATGAGTGCGTTGCATTATCATCGCATTATATTATATTTCTTTAATGGTGAAATGGGTCAAGAACTTTATGGCCGGCACTTATCATGTGAATTACCAAAATTGTAGTCATTGTACGACTCTGATCCTATATATGCAACACAATTGCATATAAAAAAGCATTTATAACTATAACAACTATAATATTTATCTTTCTAGTGAAAGGAAATCTAAGAGCTCTGTTCAGCCCATAATGTCCACACCCTTTGCGATCAAAGAAAAAAATCTTTTATATTATAATTTTATTTGTACCACTAGAAAAAACTGACCTACAAGTTATTCGCTATAAGTCACTATAACAAAACACTACCGCAACAGTTTATTTTCAGTCGGAATCAAAATTAAATACGTATCAAATGGATAAAATTTTGGTGTTAGTGTTCCTAAGTATTTGCTGCGCAAGTGGTCAACAGTCTGGTCAACCGCCGACATCGCAACCCGCAGCGGCACCAGATAACTCTTCACCACGTTTTTCTATCGGATTAGGCGTGCTTTCGCCATCGTATTCCCAAAAATATGGTGACGATGGCAAAATCAAGCTTGATTTTAACGCTCCGAACGAGAAGGGAGCGTTTTCTTACTCAGTAAGCAATTTAGTGCATCCTGTTATCAAACACAGTGAAAGTGCGCCAAATGATAAAGGATTAGCAGCGCCTGTACACAAACATGTAAGTTTTTCTAACAGATTAACCGATTATACTATTTTTTTATTACTCAATATCGATCAATCAAATATATATATTTATTGAAGGAAAGTCCATCGCATTTTTCTCCATCTCTTCCGCCAGTTTCCGCTCATCAGGCAAATCAAAATCACGGAAGTAAACCAGATTTTTCGGGATTAGGAGGCGGTTATGTAAGTTTTGAAATAACTAATAAATAACTAATAAATAATAGTCGTGCAAAATATATTATTCTGTTCCCATGGGAATAAAAATGTTCCGATCTAAGAGTAAGTTAAGGATTAGGAAAAATAAATTGCAGTTATATATGCCATACATTGAGATATTTTTTATTTATACGATTTGCATTGAGTTATAATGAGATTTTTTATGTCTATATCATAGTATATTGTATGTTACGTAAGCATTTTAACTAGTTTTATGATTATATTCATATTCTCTTGAATTTTTTTATATGACTACTAAATTAAAATCTTATTACTCTTATTAATTGAGCATAATTCCAAAAAAATTAAATTAATAATATAATAAAAGACTTTCTAAATTAATAATAGAGCTATTTTTAATTAAAAGTTTCCAGCATTTAACGCACCATCACACTCCCAACCATCACATTCTTCACCATCAGTTCCATCACAAGCAAACAACTACCCCGGAAATGCGTATAACCACCAACAAAACTATGGGAATGGCGGTGCAGGTCCAGCTCCACAACAGCAATCAGGACAATATTTTCATCATTATGATCCAGGTTTATATCAAACTGGAGCTTACAATCCAAATCCATCGCAACAGCAACAGGGATATGCCGCTACCACTCACAACAGCCCACAACAACACTCACACTCGCCTCAAGTGCAACAACCCTTACATCACCATCAGTCACCATCAGTAGGTCACAATCAGTATTTAGGACACAACGCTAATACAAACGGTTACGGACAACAAGGCCATTACCCGCAATCTGCAGCGCATGGTCAGCATAATAATCAAAACAATGGTCTTTACGGCTCAGGCTCTCAGCACGGCTCGTCTCTCACCCCCTATAATAATGACAATAATAACGCTAATTATGGAACACATCAAGGATATCAAAGTTATGGTGGTTTAAGCCCAGAAGCTGTGAACGCTTTTCGACAAATGTACGCGTCAGGCAGTGACAATTACTTAAATTATATCGACCCATATGCTATGTATGGCCAGTCACCTTATAGTTCGTATGGCAATTTAGGAACTTATGGAGGTTTAAGAAGTATGGCTTACAGTGGATATGGCGGTCTAAGAAGCCTTTTAGGCTAATTATCTCAACTATATATATATATATATGATTATGCAGTGATTTAAGGCAAGAGATGTTCACTCTTCTCTATTAGCCTTTAAGATATTTTTATTATTATGCTCCATCGTTATTATGAGCATCGGATTTATGTCTACATCATTACTATTTATGCCTACTTTTAGAACATCTACAGTATTTGTGTTATCATTTTATATATATATTTTATATATGTTTCTCTTTTATCAGATATATAATGCCTATGAAAATAAATCTCAAGGATTTTCTTTAATATAATCTTTTTAATTGTCTCAAAACTTATTTTCGCGCAATATTTCGTAATGAAGTTTTAAGGAAAGGAAATAATTAAGTTTCGAGTCTGTGCAGAAAAATATTTGATTATGAAGATTATGACTTTATGTGATTCACTATAGTTATTTTATTGCTACTTGTATAGGCATTTTCTCTATATAAGCCTTACGTACAAAATCTATCTTATATTTAATGAGTTAGAAATTTGATTAAAATGATTAGATTTTATCATCTTTAATGCATAAACGGTTTTTAAGCATTTATTTCAGAAGATTATTACATCATACTTAGTGTCATAAGTCGACAACAAATATATTTGTTGAATAAATAGGTACTTAAAATACTCGAAGGAAGAAAAATGTTAAAACACCCTAAACATTTAAAATAATTATTACATCACAGTATGTTCCAATAATATATTAAATTGAGGGGTTAATATGAAAAGGTATAATCCATAATTCGAATTTATAATTTAGATTTCGAAAATAGTACTCAGCTTCGATTTTCCGGTTTCTTATTTTAGTTTTTTGGCTTCACTTCCCTTCTTTTTTCAAATAAATAATATATTTCTTATAACATAGAATGTGTTAACAAATACATAGGTACACACTTGGAAATTATTTCTACACAAACTAATTAAATTAGAAAATATTATTGAAAATT
>JAQIVF010000890.1:0-17230 GCA_034698365.1 Steganacarus magnus
CTGTCTACACACAGACAGACGGACGGACATCCCAAATCCAATAGCTCATTGATATAAAATCAAAGTGAGCTAAAAAAAATTTTAAAAACTTTAATCAACTGTATTCATATAATAAAAACATTCATTTAATAATTTTAATAATTTTTCTATTTCTCAAATTGGTTTAGCATATCAAAATTTATACTTAATTTAAACAACTTAAGACAGAAAAATGCATTTGACAATGTCTGTCCGTGTGTATCTCGCATTCTTTTGATAAAGAGAATTTTGTTTTTTATTAAGATATATGGATTTGACATAGTTCGAGTGTGTATGCCATGCTTTATATTGATAATGTGATTTTATTAGATATTAAATCGATATTAAAAATTAAAAAATTCGAAAAAATTTAGTTTTTAATAATTTAATATATATTATTTATTAGAAAATAATTAGTGTTGTTTTTAATTTTGCTATTTTAATTTTAATTTTAATTTTTTTAAAAAATTTGATTTTGATTAAATCAAAATCAAATTAAATCATAATAAAAACTTTACAGAAAATCAAAATTTATTTAATAGAAATTTTACAGAAAATCAAAATTAAAAATTATCGTTTAAAAATGTACAGTATTTTACTTTTGATTTTGATTTAATCCAAATCAAAATTTTAAAAAAAATTAAAATTAAAATAAAACTTTTTCGAAAATTCAATATCAAAAATCAATTAAAATAAAATTTTTCATAAAATCAAAATTAAATCAAAATATAAAATTTGAAAAAGACAACAATAAAAATAAGTAACATGAAAATTCAAAACTGACATTAAATATTTTATTAAACTATTAATAATATAATATTGCAGATTTGATTCCAAAAATAAATTGTAAATAAAATAAAGTAAAAATATAATTTATTTTTTATAAAATAATACAATTAATAAAATTCAATCTTGTATTATTAATGTATTAACAAGTATTATTTAACTTGTAAATTTTAAATTAACTAGACTATAGCTTCACTAAATTAAAAGTAGTGTATTAAATCTTTTTTGAAATAATTAAAAAACAAATTATTTATAGAAGAAAAAAGACATTTCAAAGTTATTTAAAAAATAAATTTATAAAGAATAGCCAAATCAAAAGTAAATCCATATTAATTAAGCTCAAATAAAATTTATTAGTAAAAAATAAATAACAAAAAAAGCAAAACAATATTTTAATTATAAGACAAATGAAAAAACAAAAATAAAGACAAATTAAAAAATATAAAAAGAGAAACAAAAAGATGGCATTTTAAAAAATTGATAATTCTATGTCAATATATAGCTGGATGTATATAAAGATTCAAATTTCTTAAAATAAGTTACATTTAACTTTTATAATTGTATTTTTCAATTTTTTTACTAAATATAAATCGGGTTTGTAATACTGCTTTAATTTATAATTCTATAAAATAACGGATGACTTGAATTTTCATAACTTATCATTTGCAATGGCATATATTGAAAAATTTGATTTTGAAAGAGCGAAAATATTAGCTAAAAATTTTTAAATTTGAGAATTTTATTTAATATAAGTAATAATTTTTCTTCAACAGTATCTACATTTTAATATCTAGACAATGTTAGTGAGAGAGTGAGAGTGAGAGAGTGAGAGAGTGTGAGTGAGAGATTGTTAGTGAGAGAGTGTGAATGAGAGAGTTTGAGTTAGAGTAACAATATATTACAGTTTTTCTAAACCAATATTTATAAATAAATGTAAAATCAAAGAATTTTTTGATTAATAAATTTTAAAATTAAGAAAAACCTAAATTTATAATAAATATATATTAAAAACTGTAATGTAGAAAAATATGATTTATTTAGATTTAAAATATAAATAAAATATTTATTTGGCGATCATTTTCGATCTCTATATAATATTTATACTTTTAAATTAGATTTTACTTTTATTTCGATTTTAAAAATTAAAACAATATTTAAATATGAAAAGTGTTTTTAATACCAATAATATAAAAATACAAATTTAGTGTTGACTAAAGATAATATAATAGATTAAAATAACAGTTTAAAATAAAATCATAAAAGATATTATTTTAATTTAGATGGTGTTGTATAGCTTTTCAAAAGCGAAATTGAAATACGAATAATTTGTGTATTTCAATTTCTCTTTATCGAAATCGAAATAAAACAAAACTAAAAACACTATTGAAATATAATAGAAATAATAATTAATTTGAAAATACAATCGAATTACAATAAAAATTACAATTTCCTTTAAGTGAAATTTAATTAAGTTTTAAACTTAATTTAATTTAATAAATCTCTGATACTTTTTAAGTTATTTTAATTTAATAACTAATTTGAAAGAAATTTTAATTATAAAAGAATTGAGCTCATAACAGGAAAACTGGGATAGAATTTCTTCGACACTAATTTATCTATAAAACAAGAACAACGCATTCATAGAGAGCTCAATTTCATAATGAAAATAAACTAAAGAATTAAAAATATTGAATGATTGAAAATAATTTAATTAGAGTATATTATATGAATATGATACAATATTCTATAAATTAAAAAATTATTCTTTGTAGTATAAAAAAACGTCTCATAATGTTTAACTGCTATTTGACAATTACGTGAAAAAACTAAATCTAACTGCGTGTTTCCATTAATCATAACACCATTGTCCCTTAATGAAATTACTTTATCATTCATTTACGCGAAAAAGATTAAAGGATTTTCGACAAAAACATTTATATTGAAATCTCCAACTATAACTTTTTCACTTTTAAGCACCAACCAATTAGCTGTCTGTTAAAACATGCTTAAGATACACCCATGAGTCACGTTATAACAGTGGTATGCTGACACAGACACCGGTGACCAAGTTGGTGGAACCTTCCTCCAGAGCTCTTCAGCGACCGCTCGGACGCTCCAACCAATTACCTGCTAAACAAGTGAGAATTGAAATGTTTTTAGTTTAGATTGAACAATTTGTTTTGTCTATTAGTTTACATATTACGTTAAAAAGTTCGTTTAATGTGTTTGTATGTTAGAGAACTTATAATTCATTGCTAAAAATTTGGATATTGGGTGTTTAGAATAAGGATTGGGCTCTCACCTAACAGTATTTTGATTTTGATTTTTTATGGCTTGAATTTTGATTTTGAAATTGAATTTAATATAAAAAGCTATTTATTTTAAATTTTTATAAAATTCGTCTTCTTAGACTATTTTAATTTTAATTGTCAAATTTAAAATAATTTAGATTGTAATTTAATTTTAATATTTAGAATAATTTTATTATTTATTTTATTATGAATTTGATTAATCAAAATTTATAAAAAAATTGATTTTAAATTTGATCATTAATGACAACATATAAATAATGAAGTTATTGAAAAAAATAACTAGCCGAGAAACCGATTAAAAAATCAAATCTATGTATTATTGAATTCAATGATTAAATATTTTCAATATATTTCCAACCAAATTATCCCAAATAAATTAATTATTTTTAATAAATTGTTGATCACAGATAGAACTGTTATTATTAAATGAATATTGAAATTGCATTAATGATATTTTTTCAATGCGATAATATGTTAGTAAACTTGGATTATTAATATTTAGAACTTGTTAGACAACAAATGTGCTATATCTATAAGTTCATGCAAATATTATATAAATATTAAAGAATAAATAATAACAGACTGATATGTTTGTCGTAAGCAAATTTTCTATTTTGATTTAATTTTAATTTTGATTTTTATATTCTGAAAATTTTTATTTTAAATGAATTTTAATTTTGATTTTCTGTAAAATTTGTTATTTTTATTCAATCAAAATTTTTAAAAAAATCAAAATAAAAATTTAAAAACCAAATACCAAAAACAACACTAGTTATAATTCAATAGTTATATAAAATTAGATTCAGAAATTACTGAAAAGAAAGACATGATAAATAAAAATAAAATTAAAATTCAATTCAAATACAAAAGAAAAATTCAAATTCAAATTCAATTTAAAATATGAAATTATTAATTAAATATTTATTATTTTGAATCTATTTCAAAAGTTACTCAACTGCCTGCAATTAGATTAAAATCAAATTACCTTATTCTTACTAAAAATCACTGTTAATTAGCTAATTTTACATCATTTTGAAGACAGTATTAATAATCTAAAAGTAAAGTATTTTTTAAATTTATATTTAGACGATTCAGATAACAAAAATAATTTTCAACTTATGTCAAATTCTTAAACTTTTTTATGCAAATAAATTAATTTTTGTAAATATATTTAAAAATACATTTGTAAAAATAACTTATTGGAGGTTCAAAGTAGAAATAGTTTCGACAGATATGAGGAAACCTTAAATAAACTATTTTAGAAAAGTATAAAATATTATTTAAATTAAATTGTTTTGATAATAGATTTTCCACTTATTTTGTAGAAGTGTTGTATATTTTAAATTTTTTCATAATTCTTTTCTTTTTCTTTTCTTTTGGCATAATTTTTCATTTGTCTTTTCTTCTTTTTCTTCTATAATTTTTTTTATTTTCTTTTTCTTTTTCTTTTGTCCTTGAATTCAATTTTGTTGTCTTTTCTTTTTCTTTTCTCTTAATTTGTCTTTTTCTTTTTCTTTTTAATGTTATTGTCGCTTATAAATATGTCTTTTTCTTTTCTTTCATTAATAATTTTGATTTTCTTTTCTCTTTCTTCTTCTTTTTTCGTTTATTTTGATTTGTCTTTTCTTTTCTTGTCTTTAAGAAAAAGAAAGACAAAAATTCTGTCTTTTTCTTTTTCTTTAAAAAAAGATATACAACACTAATTTGTAGTGATAATTTTTTCTTTAAATTAATTTTCTAACAATATTTGTACCTTGGAAAAAAAATTCAGTTTAATATTTCAATATTTCTTTGAAACTAAATTTAAATTTAAAAATTCTTTTATAAATCATTCTGCTTTAAAATTATATAAATTAATTGAAATTTAATCGAATTAACAAATTATGTTTTTGTTGTAATAAAATTATTTTTACTGTTAAAGCTGTAAATATTTCTAATCTACATTTTGTTTATTTTAAAATATTTATTATTACATTGGTAAAATGACTTATTGTTGGTGATCTGAAAATAATCCACTATACACTAAATGATTCGTTATTACATAAATAAAAACAAATTATTTTAAGATGATTAATATTTTATCAAGTACAATTTAGATAAAACCATGCCTTTATCTAGTTTGATAAAACTATTATCGTTTAAGGTTTGGAAGAATAAACAATGTTATACGCCTTCAAAAAAATTTAATTGGTTTATTGACAATAGAAAATTTATTTGTTAGAATTTGAATAAAACAAGAATTTATTTTTATTTAAACTAGAAATTTTTAAATTTGAATTTTTTGATGGCACAAATTTACTCAACAATTATAAGCTGAAAAAGAGTTGTTTTACTTGAATTTTTTAAATTTTATTTTTCTTATTTTGGTAGTATACTTTTTCTTATTATGATAATTTTATTATTAATTGTATTTTAGTTTTTTCTTTAGTGCTATTTTGAATTTTACTTTCTCTTTTACTTTTTCTTTTACTTTCTTTTTTACTTTTTATTACTTTCACTTCTAACCGATAATCATTCGTCAAAATATTGTCCAACTCAGAATTACATCTGTCCACTTAAAATAATATTAA
Organism: Steganacarus magnus; assembly: GCA_034698365.1. Classification (NCBI taxonomy): domain Eukaryota; kingdom Metazoa; phylum Arthropoda; class Arachnida; order Sarcoptiformes; family Steganacaridae; genus Steganacarus; species Steganacarus magnus. The sequence goes on from JAQIVF010000890.1 coordinate 5,687, forward strand.
AATTGATTTTAAATTCTTAAATAAGACAATTTTTAGTACATAGAATATATATTTGAAAAGTTTAAACAATACCTGATTTTCTAACTCTATTAATAATTTAAAAGATAAAAGATACTTTTCCTTCAATCAGATTCCAGTAAGTATTAATTTATATTATTTATTTAAAAACTAAAGATATTATTAGATATTTTATAGTTTAATTATTGAATTTTTTTCATTATTTTAAAGTTATGTTTTGAATTTTTATAAATACATAAATAAATACAAATTATAAAGAACAAAACATTAAAATAAGAATATACATTTGAAATTTTGAAAATATTTTGCGTTTTATAAAAATTAATACTAAATATTAAATTCTCAGTTTAATTGGTGCCAAAATAAAAATAGTAAAATTTTTTATCCGTCAAATTTCTCTCGTCGAGTAAATATGTTATTATTATAAAATATTTGCGATTTAATTTAAGGAAAATTTTACAATTTTATCTAATTTTATAAGAATTATTTTTAATTTAACATCTATTTATAATAGAAATTAATAATTTCTGCTTAAATAAGATTGTAATTAATAAATTAAATCGAAAACTAATTCTATTGAATATAATGAAAAAACACTAAATTGTATGCAATTTTACGATTTCGACAGAATTATTTTAGAGAAACATTTATTATTTTCACGAATGAATTCAAATATTTATTAAATAAAATCTTTGTCAAAATTATATCCAGGATTTATTTTATTTATTATATGAAATTATATGAAGAATCTAAACGGGATCTATACTATATTACTAGATAGACAGACTGACCATCAAAAATCCATATATCTAACGTTGATTAGCTTTTTGAAATCGAAAGCGGAAGTTAAATTAATTATTGACTTTGGCTTAAGAGATAGCGAAATAGAATCTAAATTAAATTTTTTTTAAAAGCTAAGCGAAATTAAAAAAGTGAAAAAAAGTGAAATACAAGTTTAATTTAAATCAACTTAATTTGACTTTCGATTTTAAATTTTACTTTAACTTTTGTTTATAATATGTTTCTTTTGATTAAAAAAGTGGTAATTAAATTTATTTTATTGAGTATTGTAGTTTTCAATTAATAATTACTCATCAAATTAATTTTCTTATGCTGAAATATTGTTTTAAACTTAAAAAGCGAAAGTTAAAGTGAAAGACATATTCAAAATTGAATAAAATGGAAAAGCGAAATGAAAGTTAAATTAAAATCGTAATATAATACAAAAGCGAAATTGAAAAAAAATTTAAAAGCCAATCGATTTAATAGTAATTTATTTTAATTTTGATTGTATTTTGATTTGATTTTCAATGATATTTTCATATGATTTTCAATGATATTTTCAATTTGTTTGTATTTTGATTTGATTATTAATTTTTTATTTTAAATTTGATTAATAAAATTCAAAATTTGAAAAATACAAAACTAACTTTGTTTTACTTTCTAAATCGAAATTGAAGATGATTTAACATTACTTTTCTTATTTAGGTCTATTTTATTTATTATACAAAATAAACGTTTTACTGCTATTCAAAAAGATTAATTTAAAAAATTTAATTTATATTTTATAATTTTTCTAATTAATAAGTAATATAAGTATAAAATCAAACAAGTTTCAGCATTGCATATTTCGTTTTCCAGAACAATAATATACCAAAATCAAACGTAAAATTAATTGTTGAAAATAAAAAACCAAAATTTGCTTTGGAATTTTGATGTTAAAGAATTTTATGTGTCTTATGAAAAAGAATTCTTTTCATATTTACAACATGTTCTTTCTAACATTACTGAAGATAATGTTAAACAGTGGCTTAAAATTCTTTTTAATGATAATAAATACAAGTATAAAGATATTGTTTATGAAAATATCAAACTCCCTATGTTCAAATTTATGGATAATAAAATTACAATGATTAATGGTTTAATCAAAATTAATCTTCAATATGCATCAGACAACAAATGGAGTGCAAGCTTGTTTAAAGTTTATTTTGAGTTCGATCAAAGGTTGAAAAACATTTTTAACTTTCCAAAATTGCTTTTTAATTCTAATGTTCATACTTCTTCTGAATTTATTTTAAAGAAATTTTATATTGTCATTGTTTTTTTGCGACATTATACAGTCTTTAATTCATGGAAACAAAAAAGAAAGTATTATTAGAGTTATATCAAAACATGACCTAAAAAAATCACTATTTTTTAATCCAATACTATATGTTCATGTAAATAAACTAAACTTTGATTCAATATAAATTACTATAAAAGATGACAATAATAATTTAATAAATTTTGTTAATGATAGTACTAGATTAGTTTTATTATTTCATCCAACTGAACATGTATAAAATCTTTTGAACTGTAAATAAATTATTTAAATAATATAAAATGATTATACAAGAATATACAATTACACAACTGATGCATTGGCACAACACCTGACACAATAGAAAATAAGAAAGAAAATTATTATAGAGTCAATTAATTATCATAAATTAAGATTACATACCAATTGCATCCCATTTTATCGCTCCACAGCCACTCTCGTAATCAAGCTGTTGAAAAATCTCCTCAAAATATAATATTCCAACTTGGTTCAAACTTGTTTATATGTTTTGATAAATGATATGGCATGCCAACTTTGAAGTTTATTGGAAAACAGGTTTATGAGACTGGAAAAGACATATTTAATGACATATTAGCTTGTAAAGATTTTAAAGAGTCTTCTAAATCAAATATTACGCAAGAAATGGCACGTTCATTTAAAGATTTGTCAAATCGAATTAAAATAAAGAAAGGTTCAGGTCGAAAAAGAAAACGTGTAAGCAAAATAAGTAAATTTTCCAAGAAAAGAAAATTACGAAAAAGAAATAAGAAATCAAAATCAAAAACAACTTTAAAACGACGAATTAAAAAGAAACATAAAAAAGATATATTTAGTTAAATTTATATTTACTGAAATTTTAAAAAGCGGACATGATATTTTTAAATCCACAATCTTTCAATCCAGTATTTAAAACTCCAAATTTATTTAAATCAGACAAACATCATCAATAACTTACTCTGCAACAATTGAGTTTGATATTCCATTACTTGCTGAAGAATAATATGATTTACAAAATGTTTTTTTATCACTGAAAGCAAAAGTAACAAAACAAGATGGAACAAACTTTACAAATTCTCAGGAATACAGTTTAAATACAATTTGGGAGAAAAGTGGATATTTTTTTGGTAATACTCCAATATCTTATAGTTCAAATAAATATCCTTATCTTGCCTGGATTAAATTGCTAAATTCTTATAACAAATTATCATTATACACTAATTTGCGATTTTCTGGCTGTTTGTCTTTACTCACAGACCCTGAGAGCATAAATACTAACTCTATTGTAATTATAAATGGAAGTTGTAAATTCACTTTATTTGGATGACTTCTTGGAGATATTTTTAACTCTGATCGACTTTTATTAAATGGAGTAACTATAAGAATTGTTTTGACCAAAGTAAGAGATAGCTTTAATTTTGTTGTGGCAAATGCAATTGAAGTAAAGAACGTTGTGACAACACCACAACCTGATTCTAAACTTAATATAATAGATGCAAGTTTATTTATTCGCAAAGTTTCAATTACACCTAATTTTTTTACTGATATGAAAGAGAGTATTTTGAGTTCTTTGAAAATTTAGGTGCTGGATTATCTTCGAACTGACCTGCAATTACTTATGAACAGTTTAAAAGTCAATTTTGTCTTTATGTTTTTAATTTAATTCCGATTTTGATAATCCAAAAGAAAACGAGTACATAAATTTGCCAAAAGAAGGTTTTCTTAAAATTGAAATACACTTTGCAAATAACCTAACAGATGCGCTTAAATTGATATATTATACAGTTTTTGATAGTACAATAGAGATAGACGCTTCAATAAAAATTAAAACAGATTATTAATGAATTCTTTCAAAATTTATAACCTATTAAAAACGTTTAAATTCACAAATGATGAGTTTTGTTGAGTGCTACAAATCGACAAGCTTCCATTAAAAAATGTTAAAAGACCATGTTCTTTTATAATCAACACAGACAAATCAAATCATCCTGGTACACATTGTTTCGCAATTTACTTACCAATAAAGGGTGACATTGAATATTTTGATAACTTCGGAATCAAACCAATAAATCCACAAAGTTATAAATATTTTTAAAAAAAATGGAAATTGGAAATATAATAAAAAGAAACTTCAACATTATTCTAGCAAAAGCTGCGGTATATTTTGCGTATTGTTTATTGCCTTTCGTTCTAAAGGTCTTTCATTTAAAGACTACCTTTCAATTTTTTCCAGTAATACATTATATAATGAATTGATGATAAATAAATTATTCAAAAAAATGTATAATTAAAATAATGTTATTAGATTAATTAAATAAAATTACATAATTATATCATATTATATTTATTGTTACATAATTTATATAAACAAATTATTTTCCAGTCGAACCGAAACCTTTAATATCTGGGATTCTGCTAAGGATTCTGCTAACTCACTAACTTCAATTATCTCTAACTATGAGCAATATATTTCTAATATCAATTGAGCTATTCGAGAACCTTTTTCAAAATAAAAATCTTTCACATCAAAATTTGCCAACTATACACCAATAGGTCCTCTATAATCTTGATTTAAAACACCAGCTAAAACATCTATAAAATTATTCAATGCTAAACCAGACCTTGGACAAATTCTACCATAATAACAACGTGGAATTTCTAAAGCAATGTCTGTTGAAACCAATAGTTTTGACTTTCCAAGAATAACACAATTTTCTGCGGCATATAGATCAAAACCAACGGCATTTTGACTTGATTTTTGTTGGAAAAAGGCTTTTAAAGATATCTTTTTTACCGAAAGAATTTTCGATTTAGTGAAATATAATAATAAAATAAAAAATAAACAATCTAATATTCCAATTTTATTATAATTAATAAATTTATTTTTTAAGAAAATGTTTGTAATAATTATTTATAAACAAATTCATGTCTTTATGTAAATTCGAATAATTAAATCTTTCATCTATGAATCTAGAGCTATAATGTTTGTGATATCTGACAATTAATAAGTCAATTATTTTTATGTCTTCAGTATTATATCTTTCTTCTTTGTAACTCTGCATTGGCATCAAAACACTTATGCTATAATATCTGTAATCGAATTCTTTTTGTCTTTGTGTAAAAGGAACTTGTAATGAAATGATGACTCTGACTGTTTCCAATGCAAAATATTACCTTCATAAGGTATACGCGTGTCACACTAATATGCTTATATTATAACTGTGAGGCATAAGGTATACGCGTTTCACACTAATATGCTTATATTATAACTGTGAGGCATAAGGTATACGCGTATCACACTAATATGCTTATATTATAACTGTGAGGCATAAGGTATACGAGTGTCACTCTAGTATGATTATATTATAACTGTGAGGCATAAGGTATACGCGTGTCACACTAATATGCTTATATTATAACTGTGAGGCATAAGGTATATGAGTGTCACATTAATATGCTTATATTATAACTGTGAGGCACAGGGTATACGCGTGTCACTCTAATATGCTTATAATATATTTGTTAGGCTCGAGATAGTTTAGGATTACACTTAAAATATAAATTACTGCTATCGCGAGGTTTATAATTTATTATTATTAACAGAAAATAAAACTTTAATTGTTTTGCGAGACTTTTCAATTCATTTCTATTTAAATAATTCATTTCACATTCGTTATTTAATTACTATGCATTAAAATAAATTCAATTCGAAGATATTCTTCAACTAAAGTCAATGCCGGTATAGCTTTTTATCATCAAATCGAAAAAAATGATGAATATATTATCCCTGACGTTCTTATTAGTTTATTTTCAAAAGTATTTTTGCGAGAAAACCGACAAAAATTAATTATACGATCAGTTGTTGACTCAATAATTTCGAAAATTATCACAAATACTATCAAAATGCGACCAATTTCTGCTTCAAGATTAGCGATTGATGTCATTGATGAAACTATACTTTACGAAGGAATGGTTCTCTGTCTCAATTTCCCGCTCAAGTGGAAGAATTATTTAGATTTGCAAAGAAAAAAAAAAGATAAACTTATATATATATATATATATATTATTTTCACTAAATTTTTTGTAAAATTCGCTAAATGTTTGTAAATAAATGTTAACTTTCAAAATAAAATTTACTTATTTGTAAAAAGTGAGCCTATATTTAATGTTCATTCTTTTTTAGTTTTGGATATGAATCTCTGGCATTAAATTTTTATGACCTTTTAACTTATCATAAATATTGATGAAATAAATTTAATGTAATGACAAAATAATTATAAATTTGAGACTATTGTTGATTAAATTTCACTTTTTCAATTTAATTAAATTACGATGAAATTATTTTATAAGATTCTGTTTATATTAAATTTAAATTAATCGTAATCTTTTATACAAATAATTTGTCTTTGAAAACTTTCATTTAATAAAACTTATGCAACACGTAAATTATACATGAACCCATATAAGTCTATGTGTTTACAAATTTGTAATTTATTACATGTACAGTTACAGGTTATATTAATAAGACCTTAAGATGTTTTCAAATATATGTCATTTTTACAAGTACAATATTAGGTCCTTGAGATATTAACAAATATTTGTAAATTATTACATGTAGATTATTATGTCCTTGATAACTTTTCAATTATTTGTAAAAATCTCAAGAAATTAATTATTTACGTGTTATTTAATTCTTATAAAAGAAAATTTTCAAAGACATTTTATTAAAACTAGAGACCCGCAAAATGTTATTTTGCCCCTTTGTTCCCCTTTTGGAACAATCTATTCGTTTCATAAAAAATCATTTATTCCATAAAACTGTTTGATCAATAGGGCCGCTTATACCTCGATACTTTTTTATTATTAAGGTTTGTTTTAATGCATTAACAATACTGTATGATATGCTATATGCACTCAAAGGCACATTGAGTGCGCGATTACGCGATTATACTTCCTTAACACTTCCTCTCACTCCCTTAACATTTCCCTCTCCCCTTAACATGTGACATAATGCTATACATACATTAGATACGTATGCAGAGAGTGAGAAAAAACATATGCTGTAAAATTATATTATTAGATAAAAGATCAAGAAACATCTCATAATAAAGAAAAATCCAGAAAAATTTTAAAAATTTATTTCTATTATAAAATATTTTTATATTGAGTGTATTGACACTTGAGCGTAGTGAGTGCCACAACCCGTGGAACTACTGGAGATAAAAAAATAAGTCACAAGCATCGGGTAGAATTAATAAAAAAATCAAAAATCTGTAGATAAATTTCTCTTGTACGGGCCCTCATTCAACAGTTAACATACGCGAGAGTCATGTTTCTCTTGTAGCTATAAACATGAGCAATATTAATTTAGCAATAAACACTTGACTTAAATAAAATTCACTTAATTAATTAACATATATTAAATATATCTAAATATACCAAAAATAATAATTAATGACACTTTAAGAAAAAAAACATCAAAGTAGGTAAATTGATTTGATATTTAATATAGTTAACAGATTTCTTAGCTCACTTTTTAAAAAAAAATATAGCTTATAGATTTGACACAGTCCGAATATCTGATCGTCCGCAGTCCTAATTTGTCAAAGATGTCTGCCACTTAAAAGCTATATCTTAAAACTTTATAACATAGAAAATGCAACTTAATAGTTAGTATATTAATAAATAGTAACAATGACAAAAAATTAAAAATTTTAAAATTGGCTATTTTAAATAAATATTGGTAAATAGTAAAATGACACAAGCTCTGTCTGGTGATAAGCTCTCGATGAAGGGTCCACCAACTTGGTCCCCAGTGACTGTGTAAGACATCCATCGATATGGAGTGTGTCACATGTATGCCTTAAGCGTGTGTACACTGTCAGCTTGTTGGTTGGTGCGTCCCACTGGTCGGTAGCGAGCTCTGGAGGAAGGCTCCACCTACTTGGACACAGGTGTCTGTGTCAATTTTTCTTCGATTTCCGGTGATGTACAGTTATATCTTAGGCATGCGCCAGTAGTCAGCATGTTGGAGGACGCGACCGACTGTTCAGTGGCGAGCTCTTGAAAAAAGGCTCCACCAACTTAGTCACCGGTGTCTGTGTCAACAAAGCATTGATATACTGTGACTCCTGGGTATGACTTAAGCATGCGAGCACAGTCCATCAGTTGGTTGGTGTGTCCGCGCCGTCGATGGCGAAATCTGGAGGAAGGTTCAACCAACTTGTTCACCGGTTACTGTGTCAACAAAGAATTGATATACCGTGACTCCTGGGTATGTTTTAATTATTTTTATTGTTTTTTATTGCTGTTTCGAGTCTTTTAAATTGTTTATAAATTATATTTTTGGTATCATTATTGTCTTTATTTAATAAATTGGCCAAACGTGTTAAACATTGATTCTCTTTTGACACAATTACTGAACACTTTCCAAGAAAACCAACAATTTTTCCGATTAAATATAAATGATTGTTCAATCGCTTTAAATAATTCGTTTGATTGCAGTAATTGTTTATTAAAAATATTGCCAAAAATCTTTATCCGATGTTTATCACATAATCGTAAATATTGTGATTTATGATCTGTGAATGAATCACAAATAGAATAATTACATAAAGACATCAAATTTTTTGAGACAAAAATATAATCTAATTTCGATTTACGTTTTTCTTCACCAATTTTATATATATAGGTATAGTTGTCTTCACGTAAATCACTATTAACTAAATTATTTCTTCTTAAAAAATCTTTTAAGTGGACTGCAGTTTCCTTGTCATGTTTATTCTGACCAGTCGTACGATTATATTCATTTAATGCCAAATTGAAATCACCACACATTATTATATTATGGGATGGAAAATAATTAAGTGTTTCTTGTAATGTATCAAACATTGCTTTCATTTCATTAACATATGTTTTTGTTCGTAAATAAATGTTTAATAACAAATAATCTTTATCACGCCATCTGAAGGATATAATTATAAAATATTCACTTTGAATTAAAACAGTATGTTTTAACGCATTGTTTACAAACATTAAAACCTTATCATTTCTCTTATAAATTTTTTTGTATGACGGTATTGTAAATTTGCACTGAAATTGGTTTATTTCACATAATAATATTATATCATATTTGTTCAATTTTTCAATATTCACTCGTAAATACATATCACTCATTTTGTCAATATTCCAATGCATAATATTTAATGAATTTTGTTGAGCCATAATAGTATTGAGAGATAACGCGCCTCCAAATATGTCTCAATATTGACAAACATAACACGTAAAAAATCAATGATATATTTAACCATTACTATCATTTCATCTTTATTTTCACGATTTATGCCATAATTATCAATTACTCGAATTTTCGCCGTATTATTTCCGGCGTCTTTAAAGTCACGAGTAAATTCAATCCATTTCTGTTTATTCCAACTAATCGGTGATGAGAAGAATGTGTCAGTTATATCTTTTTCTGGCAAAATATGAGGATCGTTCACTTTATTTGGTCGCCGAGCAAATGTACAGCGAGTCATAAATAATAACTCATTTGAAGTCATTATATCTGTAGATTTAAATTCTAATTCACTTTGTTTCAAATTTTGTGTGAAGTTTGTATAAAAGTCTTCAATAATTGATTTTATTGATTCAATGTAATTCTCGTCACGTGCATACATATCACGAGTAGTAGTTTGTTGTAATTTTCTATCATTAGAAAATGGATGTTCGTTTAATGCTTTATAACGCCAATCTCTTTGTGGTAATTCTGTTGCATTAACAATTTTTTACGTTTCACTTAATTTCTGTGAATTAGGGACAAGTGTGTCCGGTGTTGAGTGTTGTGATGCTTCTTCAGCCGTTTTATAATCAATAGATATTGATTTTGTTGGCGAATGTGAAACAGACTCTGTTACCGATACTTCAAATAATTCATTCTGAGAACTGATGACCTCATAGTTATTTGTATTCCATGGATCTTCACTTGTAACAGATCCTAATATTTTCAGACTCGTATTACGATTTTGTGCACATAAGTCACAATCTCAGAAATCATTTAAATTTGAGTCACATATCGAACATACAGTAATAAGTGATATTTGTTTATAGTTTATATCGCGAGACATACGACATAATCGACAATTTCTAAGTAGTGTAGAATTTTTTTCTTTACATAATTGTCCAGAACAAGTCCAGGACCAATCTTTAATAGCAGAGGTTTGAGCAATTTCTTCCGGTTTTTTCCCTCTAAATGGACATTTAAAAACCACCTGGTCTAATGAATCACATAAAAAACAATTCCTTCCTTGAATCGCATAATTTCTTTGTTGACATTCTCTCACAACGTGATCGTCACCACATCTGAGACATGATACAACATTTTGACGTTTTGTCGGACAATCTGGTGCTCGATGACCAATAGTGTGACACAAAAAGCATTTAATACGACCTCTGACTGTAATCGGTATTCGATGAGGTTTTCGATTTCCATCTAATTGAAGAATTTCAATAATAATCGAGTCTGGAATATCTTTTATAGTTTTATTTGGCAACAAATTGAGCAGTACGGGTGGATGTTTTCACTTTTGATTCGTTATCAGTGTTAGGATTAAGTATTGATTTTCCATATCGCCATTTCAGGAAACGCACCGTATCTTCTAATTTATTTTCAATTGCCATTTTCTTTATCAATGGATTAGTATTTCCAAAATTTATAATAAATGGTTCGTTAACATATGGTAAAACCATATGATTTGAACCATCAGTCAAATCAATACCCTTTTCCGCGACATTAACGGCATATTCCGGACGATTAAAAAATACCACAATTTGTCCTTTTTCTTTACCAATATATTGGACAGAATCTTTATCTCGTAATTGATTAATAAAATATTTAATATAACGTGTTTGTGTCCATCCATCGATGTCCTCAAACACAACCGCACAATCTTCAGTTATTTCCTCATATGAGCACGACTCGTCTGTTGACATATCTTTGAAGCGACGTACCATAACGTCATTTTGCGCTGCATTTGATCCACCAGAGACCATCTGCGCGAAGGATTGTGATGTTGAGGCCAAATCATTGGCAGCCATAATTTATTTACGTATAGAAAATATAGTCAACACTGATTATACGCCCACACGTGAAATAAATTTAGACTTAAATTTGACTAAATCAACAAATTTAATCAATTAAATTATATTTTAATTTGATCTTATGATCTTAAATAATCAAATTTTAATATCTGTTGCACAAAATTATTAAAATATAAAACAAAATAAACAAATTATTTCTCTCAATATTTTATGCGACTACACAGTAGTGCGTACAACAGAAGAGGCTCCAATCAATGAAGTGAAGTGTGAAGTGAAGTGTGAAGTGAAGTGTGAAGTGAAGTGTGAAGTGAAGTGTGAAGTGAAGTGTGAAG
>JAQIVF010000891.1:0-17211 GCA_034698365.1 Steganacarus magnus
TTCAAATTAATATTTAATATCATTTTTTAACAATTGAGGTTCGGAGTCCGAGTCCGGGTCTTTAAAGATGGGACCGAATCCGAGTCCAGGTCTTACAAATCCCTTCGAGTCCGAGTCCTGAACTCTAGAATAGAAGTCCGAGTCCAGTCCGAGTCTTAGGCAAAGACCTGAAAGACTCGGACCTTGCAATCTATAATCGAGACTCACATTTTACCCCAGTAGGGGAAAAGACGGGGTAAAACTTCAAACAACACAGTGTATTATTTAGTCGTCACACTGCGAGCTCTAAAGCGTTAGTGCGTAATAAAACGGAAGTGTTTACCGAAAAATCTATTCCCAAACAATAGCCTTAAAAACTGCTTCCTGTTGTTATGTAAGTTCTGTCTATAATTTACGTTTTTTAAAAAAGTACACTAAAAAAATTAGTAAATAAATAGTGTGCTTAAAGTAATCGTTAATAAATGCCATCATCAATAGACTTTCGTGCGGACAAAGACGTGCAACTGATTGCCGAGTGTGACGGCTATAGCGACGATAACAGTGAGTCAACGAAATACACGTATTTCACTGAATTGCAAGACTCGACACTAACATCGGTGTGCGATCAGTGCTCCATTAACGACATCTCCATCGAAGACATGACATCGAAGGAGTTCTACTACGACTCGTACGCTCGCTTCAGTATACACGAGGAGATGTTGAAAGACGAGGTGATGACACTCACCTATCGGTCGGCAATGCTTAACAATAAGCACCTGTTCAAGGATAAGATAGTGCTGGACATTGGCTGCAGCACTGGTATTCTTAGTATGTTCGCCGTCCAGAGCGGAGCGCAACACGTGATTGGCGTAAACATTGTTTATATTGTCTTTGAACTGATTTTTTAAAAAATTTTCTTAACGTAATTATGCTACGATTGAGTGAACCTTACAATTAGTGTCTCGTTATCTAGTTTTTTATTTCGCCTATTTTGCAATTATTTCAGGAAATTTTTACTTAATGATCGAATGATTTATCATTTTTTATATACCTTTTTTGTTTAGATTGAAAACAGTGGCTTTGCAGACAAAGCGCAGCAAATTATCGCCGATAATCACTTTGATCACAGTATGTCTGTGTGACTATTATAGACATTAAAATCCTTTGATTAAAATTATTTTATTTTTTTTTATCTGTATTTCTCACGCCACAAAAAATAACTTAGAAATCACTATAATAAAAGGATTGGCGCAAGAGGTGGCACTGCCTAATGGTATCGAAAAAGTAGATATCATTATCTCTCAATGGATGGGTTACTGCTTGTTTTACGACGCGATGTTAGACGCGGTAATACACGCCAGAGATAAATGGCTGGTATGTATGTGTTCAGTAAGAGCGCGATTATTGTGTTTTGATGAGCAAGCAAAAGCAATTAACTAAGCTTTTTTTGCTCCAAAAGAAACCAAATGGTCTCATATTTCCTGATCGCGCGACTCTATATGTCAATGGTTTCGAAGACATTAAATACAAGGACGATAAGATCAACTGTAATTTTTTTGTTCGAAATATAAATCAACGAACTATAATAGAAATGCTGCCACTATTTGATGATAGGGTGGCACGACGTGTACGGATTTGATATGCGCTGCATTCGTGATCTGGCCATCAATAAGGCGTACGTGCATCAGATCGGACCAAAGCAATTGGTCACTAATAGCTGTCCGATTAAGATCGTTGACTTGTATACCGCAATGACCGGTGAGGCGACCTTTTGTTCGGAGTTTGTTTTGCGCGGAAAACGCAATGATTGCGTGCACGGATTTGCCACTTATTTTACGGTCCAATTCACTAAGTGTCACACGTATACTGGATTTTCCACGTGTGAGTCTAAAAAGTGTTGCTTAAGTTCATTTTCTAGTAATTAACAAGAATTTTCACAATTATTTTTGCAAATTGATAAACAATAGCTGCTGAATCGCATCGAACACACTGGAAGCAAACAGTGTTCTATTTGGATGATATCGATCTTATAGTGAGAGAAGGCGGAGAGATTAGCGGTCGATTTCAAATGGTTCAGAGTCGCTATAATAAGGTATGGCTAATGTTGTATGATGTGCTCTGCGTGTGCGTGTGTCCACACATTAAACATTAAACTATTAAATTAATTATTAAACTCTATACACATTATTGTTTTCAGAATCACTTTTATATTAAAATTCACGCTGACATCGACTCAATCAGAGATCCCGATAAGCACTGTATTCAAACTGTTGAGAGTTATTATAAATTGCTTTAAACTGGTTTAGAAGTGCTATTTTTTGGACTTTTCTTGACAAATCATAATAATGTTTATATGATGAATATTTTTGTTGAAATTATAGTTAGTGTTAAACTTTCACACAAATTTTAAGTACAAATGTTATCAACAGTTAAAATACTTTTATAATCAGTCGTTAATACTTTAAATATTTAATATTGTTTGAAAATTCGTAATTTTATAGTTTTTTTTTGAAAAACATTTTGTTTAAAATTCTTTGTCATTTCAATTGATTGAAATTAAATAAATAATAAATTACAATATCATTTTACCTATGAATTCATCATGAATTGTAAGTATAGTACAGTTACAGTACTGTACAAAAACAATATAATAAAATAAAATCCTTAAAAAAGTCTATTTTTCCATTTAACTATTAACGTTAACAATATTTTTAAGATACTTTTTATTTATTTATCCAGGATTTAAACAATATAAAAAATTTTTCATTATAATATACAAAAAATTAAAAACGCTTATTATAAAATCCAATGTCTCGATAGTTAATGAATGTCTCGTAAGTGATACTTTAATTGACAGAAAATCTAGAATGGATGTGCCGAATAAAGCGATAGTGAATCAACATTCACACATATTGACAGAGAAATGGCCAGATTACAAGAATACACTGATATGCAAGTATTTGCCGACAGAGAAAGAGTTATACAGAAGGTGGTGGAGAAAACGATTGGTGGAGTTTGTGTCGAAAACGGTTAAAAACCAGAATCAATTGCACACACCGCGAAGATTCGCTAAAGATCATGACTTGTTTGAGGAGTACCCGTGGATTAGACCGCTATGGGAAGCGCACAAAGTGAAACTCAATATTATAAAGCCGACCAGTAATGACATCGTGCATCGGTGGTGGGCTGAGAAGAAGTACGACTTTCTCATGAGAAAAACCAGACACCAGTTCAGGGGTAAACGAAAAAGAAGGCGATTGTTAGTCGACCTTTTCATATACAGGTTGTTTTGGTGTCCGCATTTCAGGTGTTGGACTCTCAGGTTTATTGTCGTTTTCTATGTGTTTCTGATCTGTTATGGTATTAATTGGTTGATGAGTCGTAAATAGTGAGTGTTAGTCAACCAAAAGTTTATTATGTGTTTCAAATTTAATTGAATTAAATCGAATAAATCATTGTATATTATATTTAGAAATAAATTGTCATTTTATTTTTATCAAAAGATTTTAAAAATTACAAATTCACACGAACATGAAAGTCGAAAATTTTGTTCGTGAGACCCACCGTGTAAAGTCTATATTTATGGTTTTACACACAATAGGCCTTTGGCTTATGATCATAGTTACACTGGAGTGCAAGTTTTGCACAGTTCTGAGCCTACTCCTCCCCCCTTGAAAAAATTGCATTTGAAATTTTGTCGCTTAAACCCGATGAGTAGTTGAGACTCATTCATGTAACTCGATTGGTAACTCGTAAATGTTCGTAAACCAAAAGTATATCAAATATTTCAAATTAAATATTATTTAGACATAAATATATTGCAATGAGAATTATTTTTTATATCATTGAATTTTTATGTTTTTTAAAAAAGAAAAAATTTCTTAAACACGAGAGTTGTATGTAATAAGTTGTTTACGAAAGTAAGGATACTGTAAGAAAATTCCACTGAATTGAGAGAATCATTATTAAAAGTATTTTTAAAAGTTGAGCGAAAATTTATGACACCTTAGTTTTATATTATATATAAAAATTTATTTAAGTCTACAAAATAAACATGTAAATGACAAATGATTATCTACTACTTCTAACTAAAGTTGTCGTCGGTTTTAACCGACAGCTTTGTCAATTGAGCGAAATCGGTTTTGTCGAAATTTTAATATCGGTTTTGCGGTTAAACTGCATAACCGCTTATTACTTAAAACATGCGAAAATTGCTATATTTTTTGAGAAAATTTATAAAAAGTATTATATTTTTCTTTTTTTATCGATTTAAAAAATTTTTTGAATGCGTAAATTTTTTTATGCATAAACCTTATATGTCTGTAAGTATTATAAAAGATCGAGATAAGATAGCTAATTTTAGATAACAAAAGAATTTTAAACAATAATTTATTAACTGACGGTTTAGCTATTAAAACCCCAAAACCTTCAAAGAATTTTAGCGGTTTGGTTCAGTTTGTTATCGGTCAAACCAACGTCAACTTTACTTCTAAAACAAATAAAAACAAAAATAGCTAACACTAGTACCGCGATTACTGACAGAGTGATCGCTGCGATCGCCCAAAGCGGGAATTCACATTTAAATGATCCTTTCGGGTATTCTTCGCGACACACATATAGTTTTACTTCATAATCAGAGCGCAGATATTCAATATCTTTTTCGATATTCTTGGCGTCATCGCCGCACTTACTGTGCGCCGCACTCTGCACGCAATCCAAGAATTGCCAATAAGCGCAACACTCGATCTTATTGAGCGCTATCCTCCTCTTCTCTTCGGTATAAGAGTGAAAGTTACTGCTGTGCGATAGTGTGTACTCTTCTTTTCTTTCGTTGCACTGAGAATACTCCGTAAATATCTTATATGGACAGTTGGCATTAGCAAATAAATCGTCCAAACAGCGCATACCAACTGTGATCATTGCTAAATATAGCAGAATTGTGCTCACAATTATTTTATACATCTTAATTCAGAGTAATTTTTAAAAAATTGTGAGTTAATATAATAATTGTCCTCAAATAAAATCTGAAAAGAAATTTAAACAAAATAAGTTTCTTTTAAATTTAAAGTTTACATTTTTTTTACTTTTTAAGTTTACATTCTTTGATAAAACCTAATAAAATAGTTTAGCTGAACAAAGAAATGAGTGAACAGCGAAAAAAGGGCAAAATAGTTCAGATTGTTAGCCGAGATTAAAATAAAGTAGAGAGAAATAGAAATAGATTTAGGAAGAAGTGCCTCATTTTAAGCCATTCCTTAACATATAGTGTTTGATGCTTCGAATAAATTTTCTAAATTTTTGTTAATTTAGTAACTATGACAGCGCTCGCACTAAATAAAGCGTTTCAGCCATACAACTGTCAAACAGTGACAATTATGTGGGCATTGCATTACAAGTTGCTTGCTTTCCTTAACTGAAGGCGTACAATGTCATACGTATAAGCAAGCCATGGCCTCGATATCATACACCAATTTATCATGTTATTCGCTCTAAACTCTTAGAATATACTGTTTTATATTTTTAGAAAAACTCTAGAGTTTAATTTAATTTTCTAATAAAACCATTATTATTTATGATTAAAATTAAATGTTTATTTGTCACTATAATTACATATATACTAAAAATGACGAGGACATATAAACTTATTTGAATGACTAAATACTATAATAGCTAGTTTTATTGATGCTAATTTGGAAAAATAAAACCATAATTAAATATGATTAACACTCACTCTTTTGTAACGTTTTATTAACGACTGAGTGAGAAAAAATTTATTTAAATCGGCGCTGATTGTCACTAATAGTATATTCTCATTCTAAAAGCTAACATTTGGCGCTAAACTCCAGTTAATTCAGTTTTTTAATATATTTTTAGAAAGTGATTACACTTCACAGCGATTCAACTGAATCATAGCATTTTAGCTTTTATAATGTCATGTCTAATAATAGGAGTTCATTTTCAAAACTCTTTTTATTCGTGTTGTTGTTATATATCGTAAGCTATAATTTTGTTTTATGGGAATAAGTTTGTCGTTTATTTGTTCCCATTTGTGCGTTTGATGTTTGCTCGAAAAGTTTTACACGTATTATTATGGGAATAATATTTTCTCATTGACACACATTGATTCGTGTGTTGTATGTATAAACTTTTTCCCGAAACTATTTGCGTCCTCAGTAATTAACATTAACTCAATTAATGTCAAATTAATCATAATAAATATGCTTTAAATGCATATTTAAAATTTTACATTTATAGTATTATTTTTTATTTCGAAAAAAATTTCAAGTGAAAAACAAACCACACCACGTTTTAAGCTTATCTTTTCTACAATCTTAAAAAAAGCTATAAATTTTAAATGTTAGTGTAATTTTTTTTATTAACATAGATAATGAAGTTTTATTGCTCAAATGAATTTTATTTACATTTAGCGCAATGTTTAATTTATATCGTTTTGTTTAAATAAAAATGTTTTTCAGTTAAGAATGTAACTTACCATATTTTTTATTGTTTTTTATTGTTGAAAGTTACAATTAAAAATAATCAAATAAACTTTCCGTACAGAATATTTGTTATGCAATTTGATATTAAAATTATGCAATACCGTATAAAGTTATTTTCGGGGCACTCAAAAAAATAAACGATATTCAAAAATTATTTTAGATTCAATTTAGTGTGTAAATTTAAAATTAAAAAGAGTTTTCGAAATTAAACTGAAAAATTTTGTACACGTTGCGTGAGTTGTACACGTAACGGATATTTTTAAAAACTTATTTATTCTTTTAACGAATTCGGACATAACAAAAAACTAAGCATGAATAGAATATAGAGTTTTTACCCACTGATTTAAACCCAAATTCATTTTAAAATACTTTTTGCAAAAGACTAATAAAAAATTTTAAATGGTATTTTCCACTACTTTCAAAGGTTAAATTTTCGCTCACCATTCATAAATTTTAAAATTTTTCATTCAAAAATGTTTTTTAAAAAGAATTTTTTGTTTTCGTAATCCACTCAGAAAAATGGATAAATTTTATGAATAGAGTAATAAAGTGGTCATATTTTATTTCTTTATTCATGAAAATGATTTGATGTTAGTTAAGATTAGAATAGTATTATGCTTAAATTATTCGCAATCTTGGATTTAAATATTAGTATTTTTTATTTGATATTTTTTTGATGAGCAAAAGATATTACATAAGGCGTCAAAACTATAAACATTAAAACATGAAATTCTAGAATCCCTATAATAATTTAGTTATACTTTATAGATAATATATTTAATAAATTGATGTGTACTTCGTTTAATTAATTTTTTTTGTTTTATATAACGATTGATAAATTATAAATTTTTAATTAACTAAAGACCTTATGATTAAATAACAATACTGTATATGTAAAATGATAATTTTTTTGTCTCAATTCTCTCTTCGAGTTATTAATAGATTATTATACAGTACATTTCATCATATATACTTCTAACAAATTGTTGCTCTAATTAGACAAAATTAAGGCACACATAAATCACATTACAGTATTTACACGTACAGCAAAACTGCAACATCAAAACAGAAAATCATTTAATGAAAGCAATTAACAGCGCGAAAATCAATAACGTGGACGAAACAACGGTTGAATTTGAATCTGAAAGCGGAAATTTACAGTTAAATGATCCTTTCGGGTATTCTTCGCGACACACATATAGTTTTACTTCAGAATCAGAGCGCAGATATTCTATATCTTTCTCGATATTCTCAGCGTCATCGCCGCACTTACTGTTCGCCGCACTCTGCACGCAATCCAAGAATTGCCAATAAGCGCAACACTCGATCTTATTGAGCGCTATCCTCCTCTTCTCTTCGGTATAAGAGTGAAAGTTATTGCTGTGCGATAGTGTGTACTCTTCTTTTCTTTCGTTGCACTGAGAAAACTCCGAAAATATCTTATATGGACAGCTGGCCTTAGCAAATAAATCGTCCAAACAGCGCATACCAGCTGTGATCATTGCTAAATATAGCAGAATTGTGCGCATAATTACTTTATGCATCTTAATTCAGAATTGTGGGGTAAAATAATAATTATCCTCCAATAAAATCTCATGAAATAAACGCTGAAAATTTTAAATTTTAATTTACGTTTTTAAAAATCTTTGATAATTTGTTGTTATTAAAAAATGTGATAAAATAGTTTAGCGGTACAATGAAATGAAAAAAACTAGTTCAAATTGTTAGCCGAAAAGCTGAAGTCTCTCTTAAAATAAACAGAGAGAAAAAGTAAGAAGTGCCTCATTTTAAGTCATTCCTTAATATATAGTGTTTGATGCTTCGGATACATTTTCTAAATTTTTGTTAATTTAGTAACTAACTATGACAGCGCGCGCGCACTAAATAAAGCGTTTCAATCACACAACTTTACAGTACAGCTAAACAGTACTTTCATTGGAAGAAATCAATTGAAATAATTGAATAAATTTGAAATATCTATATTCCAACGTTTTTTAATTAAAAGTTTTATAAATTTCCAAAATAGATAAGT
This sequence comes from Steganacarus magnus, assembly GCA_034698365.1. NCBI lineage: Eukaryota > Metazoa > Arthropoda > Arachnida > Sarcoptiformes > Steganacaridae > Steganacarus > Steganacarus magnus. Next base: position 8,512 of record JAQIVF010000891.1, read on the forward strand.
TGATCTAAATTCGCCCACAACTTAGTTTTTTTAAACACTATTAAATCATGTAAAAGTTTATAAAAAAATTAATTACTGGTTTACATAAATACCAAATAATTATCGAAACATTAATTATCAAAATACAAATGGATATTGTAGTGGTATTAGCTTACGACGAACGATACATATATCTGACGAAACGAATATTTAAGCTTAAACTCGCGCTAACTTTCTCCTGAGCTAATGTTTATTCGAACATATTTAAGTTAAGCGTTACCAACTGCCAAACTATTCGCTGATAGTTGCGAGATTATAGTGCAAAAAATTGTAATTTGAGATTCTCGGCGATCAGTTTATATCTGGTCAGTGTTTACGATGCATTCTGTATTTAGTTTTCACGTTTCAGCACGAAAAGCAAGCAACGCTATTCAATGACCACTTTCTAACCAATAAGATTAGTTTAGTATCAAATTTGCATAATGGAGTGTAGCTGGTATTTTAACATAATTTTTCAAGTTCTGTAGATAGTTTTCACTTTACAATTGTATATTTCAAATTATTTCAGAAAATAATTTTTTTTGTCCCAATTCTCTCTTCAAGTCATTAATAGATTACTAGCCATATGGTTATATACACTTATAACAAATTGTTGCAATAATTAGACATTAAGGCACACATAAATCACAATATTTACACGTACAGCACAACTGCAACATCAAACAGAAAATTATTTAATGAAAGCAATTAATAGCGCGATAATCAATAACGCGGACGAAACAACAATTGAATTTGAAGCTCTGCCACAAACGTCTGAATGCCTGGGAAAGTGTTCCCTACAGATGTGAAGCGGCATAGCAGAGAGTTGTGGAGTGTATCGCTCGACGTCGTACTTGTCTTTGCACTTTTCCGACGCTTTTTCGACACAACTAACAAATTCCCAATACGCGCAGCAACTGATTCGGTTGATATCGATTTGTTGCTGAACTATCGGATTGGTGTGATCGATACTCTCTTTATCGCGATCAATCCTCTCCTGTTGAGCGTCCTGGCATACCTTAAAGTCCTCGTATATTTTGTACAAACAAGTGCCTCCTTTGGCAAAATTTCTGTCCACGCGGTCCTGACACTCGATTTCGATAAGTGTGGTCACAATCAATAAAAATGCTGAAACCGCTATCTTACTCATTGTTCTGATGTTAACGATAGAAGAGATAATAATAATTATTATTATTTATTATGTGTTTATAGAGGGAAGTGTCACAAAAACAAATATATCGCCGAAAAAAGTAAATACTATTAATATATACGTTGTTTACAATAAGTAATTTGCAAACTATTAGCACACACTTGCCAACAACAACTCTTAAAACTGCGAAATAATTATGTAGTAATTTCAGCCCACAATTATGGTAAAGGAGAATACAGTACAGTGTTATGCGTTTTAACAAACAAACAGTTTCCAAATTGTCACTTAGAGATAATTAATGATTGAAAAACACAATGATAATAACACGTTCATAAACAAGGAGTTATTTTAAAACTTTTCAACATTAACTGTAAGCGGAGAACGAGAGTATAAACTACAGTATTAATATTTAAGGTAGTCTTGAAAGCTTCAAAAAAGTTTTGCAAACATTCGTTTGGAAAAAAATTCTTTGCGCACAATTACACAAACAAAAGTTATACAGGCATATTGGCAATGCTGTATATATTGGCAGTTTGTATCCTCGCATCAAAATTAATAAGCGATTAAAATCTCTTTTTTCCGGTTTTTTCTGGCGTTTGATTGAAGATCGCCTTAAATAGAAATTAACGTTTCAGGTATGATAGCAATGGTAAAAAACTGTTTGTTAGCTAACTGTGTAAACGTCGCAGCAATGCGTAGACATGCGAATGTGAACGTGTGTTTGCGCGATGAATGATCAAAATCACAGCACATACACACATCAGGTAATAGAAGTGATTACATAAAAACTGTTCACCACGAACAGCATCGCCCACAAGCCATCCTTGACCTACACTACTGTTTCGTATTGAGTGTGTTTTGTTAGTATTTCCGCTGCGCTAAAGCGTTACTCACTCACAGAACCGCTTAATCACTTAAAAGGTATTGTTTGGGATTATGTATAACGCATTTACGCAAATACCACTACCTTTGCATAATTTATTTTCTATTTAAAATAATAATTTTATTGTACAAAAAGGTTTTTATATTATTAATATTTCTTTCTTACGCGCAAATAGTGATTGACTCAATGATTGGCTGTTTTAATGCAAGAAGTGGTAAATCAAGTTTCGTATCCTGTGTTTCGAATAAGCAATAATAACTCTAAAAAACTCTCTCTCTCTCTCTCTCTCATCTATTTTTTGTCATCCAATGCTGCTTATACTAACTACAGTACCAACTAAAGAATTTTCATTGTAGATTTTTATTTTCACTCCGCAACAGCCAAAAAAATTCAATTACTTATATAACCACTCAAACCCATTATACTGTACATATGTCTATATTGTTATTATATTTGAAGTATGTTTCGTTTAAAGATAGTGTGTGTAGCATTTGTCAAAAGCATTGTTAAATTCTTATCATAACAAATCTTTGCTCAAATAACTTCTGGTAATAGATTGAAAGAATGAAAGAATGAAAGAATGAAAGAAAGAAAGAAATGCAAAAAAAACTAAAATAATTGTCATTGACTGATATTAGTACAGCACAATTGGCAATTTATTTTCTGGCAAATAGTGATTAGGCATAAACGGAATATCCATGAGTGGAAATAATTTTATTTCAACAAATGAACTTTTGAACTTAATATCTTTTTTGCCATTGTTTTTGGTTTTAAAATAAATAAATAAATAAATAATCGCCACAAACCTTTTTTTTAAAAAAATGCCTAATTAACAATGCATAAAATGTTTCAATTTTGGTTGTTTAAAAATTAATCCGCAAAAAACCTTTTTAAATACTTGGGAGAATAATCTGCTTATTTTTATTTTTATATTAATTTTTTGTTTTGTTCGCGAAATAAACAAACAAAAATGTTAAGCTTTTTATTTGAAAAGTTTATCATCACACACCGAGTGTCTCATTAACAAAATCATAAAACATACGGAATGCTTAAAATTTGAATAATTTAGAATAATATTATTGTTTCCTTATTGGTTTAGGAAACAGTCAATTCCTAGATTGTAAAAACATTATTTTATAATAAATTTGTTGTTTTTTTTCTCAGAATAATAAATAGTTTAGATGATAATACAAATGTTGAAGTTTCACATTTGAAATCCTAAAACGTTATATAAAGTTGACCCCATCTTGAAAGAAAAAATTGTGCCTGAAATCGATTAATTTTTTACTAACAAAATTTTTTTTATCAATCTGTTTGATTCAAATAAGATAATTTTTTAGTACCTCTGACTTTCTCTCGAATTTTCCTGTTCTAGAACTTGAATTATGGTACATGTAGTTTAAAATTTTTTGATTAGAGATGATTTTTAATTTTTGATTAATCTACGCGTTTACAATTTTAATTTACACCAGCGATTGACGAATAAATTATAGAAAAATTGATATGAATACACAGTAATAGAATATTTGTTACTTAATTCAGAATAAATTTAATATAAACAATATTACTTATTCACAACAAAAATTTGGAATATTTGTTCCTTTTTAAATAAAGTACTAAATTGATTGCGCTTTAATTTTTAAAAAATACGGTAGTAGTCTGAAGCTAGAGATGAACATTTTAAAGTTTAAGAGTCATTAATTTGACTGAGAGACGCAAACAATATTGGTTGCCACCTGAGCTCCAATGCATTAACCAAAAAATTGTTCATTGCATTATTCTTATTTTTTAAGGCTATTCTTATTTGACAAATAAAACGCTTGTTCGATATTTATCGTATAATTAATACAAGTCAGTATAAAGTTAGTTGTAATTTTTTAAAATAAATAAATGTGCGCTCTTTTAAAAGATCGCGAACTTATTATTTTCTTTAATTTTATGAGAAAACCGTTCTCTTTTAATACGTGATTTACTTCTCATTACACACGTGTTATTAAAAATTTAAAGAAAAACTTATTACAGAGAGACTGTACTTCTGAGAAACTAAACTTTTTGGGAAAAACCAAACAAAAAATTTTATTCTGCGCATCTCTACACTTACTTAGACTATGTTAATAATTTGTCGATACTATAAAACAAATAAATGAATTAAACGAATCTGTTTTAGAATAAAAATATTTTGAAATCAAACAAAAATTAAAAATATAAATAATAAACGACATTTTTTTAAATCACAAAACTAACCGCAAATCGCAATAAGGCGTGCATTCGCTCGCATATAGTGAAGCGTACAGTTCACACCTCTAACAAGAGCGCTACTCATTATACATTGTCATTCGCCTGTAATGCTCGTATTAACCAATAAAACACGTGTCTTATCGCAGTGAATGACGATTATATGACAAAAAAATAACAATCCTTTCATACTTTTTAGTGAAAATTGAACTCAATATTTATTTTGTTTGCTTACTATTATTGAAAAGTAAATATTTAACACAACGATTTTACTGATCACATGTGCTTTCAATTATTTTCGTAATAATCGATCGCAAACTGTTTAATAAATCACTTTTGTTTTAACGATTCATAAAATCACTTCTCATTTACTAACAGTTCACTCACGCATTATTAGCCAATCGAGTGTCTGAACGCGAAGAATGGCCGAAATCAATGAAATCGATGTCAGTATCAATTAAATTACATTATTTATATATAATCACTTATTAAATTTAAAATGATTTGGTGCACACATATGTTTGAATAAAACAACGCCTCATGTAATATAATCTAATTATTTTTGTTTGACTTGTTTTCTCTTGTTTCAGATGAAAGACTCTCTGCGTCACTCGGTGTCACCGCAACCGATGTCATCAATGAATTCGTCGATTATAGTGGAAGACGACGACGACGTGATCGAAGTCACGCCAATTAATAACGCGATAATTAACAAATCGCTGTCGAATATCGAGTTGACGCCCAAAACCAAGCCATTGATGTGTCACAAGTGTCACACAGAAACGGTGATGAATGGCGTGTCCACCGAAGACATGACGTCGAAAGACTATTACTTCGATTCGTACGCGCATTACGGCATACACGAGGAAATGCTTAAAGACGAAGTGCGAACACTCACGTACCGCAACGCTATGGTTCACAACAAGCATTTGTTTAAGAACAAGATTGTGCTCGACGTTGGATGCGGTACTGGTATTCTCAGTATGTTCGCCGCCAAGACTGGAGCGGCGCACGTCATTGGGGTATTGTCTCGCTCTCTATTCATTTGTTTTTCAATTTAATGTTATTATACAGTTTGAGACAGTATTATTGTTTGTGTGTTGTCAATGAAATTAAATCATATTATAATTGAAGGATTTGTAAGATTTTGTTTTTCTCTAATCATTTTTATAGTTATTTATTGATTTCACAAATAAATAGATTGAATGCAGTGGTATCATCGATCTCGCAGAACAAGTGGTCAAAGATAATAATTTGCATCATAGTATGTGTTCTACGCTTTGCGAAAATAAAATAGTCTTAATTCGCTAATAACTTGTATATTTATATTTTCTCAGAAATCACATTAATCAAAGGCAAAGTCGAAGATGTAGAGCTTCCAAACGGTATCGAAAAAGTCGATATCATCATCTCTGAATGGATGGGTTATTGCCTGTTCTACGAATCAATGCTTGACACTGTAATTCACGCCAGAGATAAGTGGCTGGTATGTGTGCTACACTATACACGAGAAAATTTTATTAATTTAATCTTTGCACTTGAATTTTGAATTAATTAGAAACCGGACGGACTATTATTTCCAGATCGCGCAACATTGTATATAACCTCCATTGAGGATCGTCAATACAAGGATGATAAGATTAACTGTGAGTTTGATTAAACGAAATGTAATTTGTTATTCGCTAGAATTGAAGTGTGATTGAATAATAGGGTGGGACGACGTTTATGGCTTCAATATGAGTTGCATTCGCAAGATTGCAATCGCCGAGCCTTTAGTCGATGTTGTGGACGCCAAACAAGTGGTTACAACCAATTGTCTGCTCAAGGAAGTGGACTTATACACTGTTCGACCAGAAGATTTGACATTCGTTTCAAAATTTCATCTTCAAGTTAAGCGCGACGATTACATACAAGCTTTTGTTACTTATTTTAATATTGAGTTCACTAAATGCCACAAACGCACCGGATTTTCAACGTGTAAGTGTTTTCTTTTTTGCTCTTTTTTTAAGTGAGAAATTATAGACACAATATGAATTTCAAATTATATTTCATATTTCATGTGATGCATGCTTTTATTTCAAAATTTTCTTGAAATACTAGCGTATGACAGCATTTGCATTTTACTTTCAATTCGGATTACAATAGGTTTTTAATTACTTGGAAAAATAAAAATAACAATAGCGCATGAATTGTATCCTGTAATTAACTTGAACATTGAGAAAAGTAAAAAATAACATATAATTCAGATTTAATATTATTTAACGTTAGTCACGAAATTTCTAAAATTAATAGCAATGTCTTAATTTATATATTTATAAGTAATATTTTTGATCTAACTTTCATATATTATCGAAGTGATATAATATAAAGCGTGATTAAATTCAGCACAATTGGAGCGATCTTTTGATTTTACAGTGAAATAAGTTAGATAATAAGCGAAAATAAAAGTTTCATAAATAACTATAGTTCTAAACCGTATTTTTTATCCGTAATCTTTTTGATTTAATAAGACTTAATTCTAATGAATAAAGAATAGTGATTAATTGTATAGGAATAACAATTTCGAAAAAACAATTACGACTTTACAAATTAATAGTAAATATTGATGAATTTAACAAAAATAGCTCCCGAATGCGCATACACTCATTGGAAACAAACTGTATTCTACATCGACGACTATTTAACCGTAAAAAGGGGTGAAGAAATTGACGGCACATTTCGAATGACTCCTAACCCAAAGAACAAAGTATTTTATACACCTAATTATATAATTTTAAAAATATATATAAATATTAAATTTGTCATTTAGCGTGATATGGATTTTAAAATTGGTGTGAATTTTCACGGCGATTTATCACAATTGGTTGAAACCTATGAGTATAAGATGCGTTAATCGCTCTCTAACTTTAGTCGTGGTTTTAGAATTTTAATTTGAAGGCAACAAAATCATCGATTCAACTAAACTCTACAAATAAGAAACTAAACTTCAATCTATTAATAATAATATGAATTAAATATAGCGAAAAAAAAGACAAAACATTTTTTGATTTGATTTTTATGATTAAAGGCATATGTATTTCGTACGAAAAACAAGCAAATTATTGTATTCGTCGCAAGCAGTGTTGTTATTGTAACAATACCAGTACCAGTTTTATCTCTTCTCTCTATCTCAGCATACATTATCGAGTATATTCAATACAATTTATATATTAAACGCTAATAATAATTTTTTTGCAAAAATAATATTACATGTGTTTTATTATTATTATTATTATTCTATATAAGAAAAGGGGTTTGAAAACACGTTTTTTTCGTTTCTGTGAACTCACGAGTGTGTGAAGAATTTTTTTAAGTTATTTAATTATTTGTTTACAGTATAATTATTAAAAATCATTCGCTTCAACGTTTTTTTCCATTTTATTTTAATCTGATTTTAATTTATTTAACAAAAATCTGATTTGATTTTCAATTAAAACCCTAAGTTTTTATTATTTCATTAATGAAAAATAGTGTGCGCACAGCGCTAAGCAGCCATTTATTGCGAAATATACGTAGAGATAGACACTAAATGCTATAACGAGTTAAGACTCGCGAACACTCAGAAACATGTTTTTATTTCTTTATCAGATTTCGTCACTGAATGTAGTGGTAGTGCGCAGTTAAAAAAATCATAGCAACTAAAGTAAATACAGTACTGTAGATATAAGCGGATTCGTTACCAAAGCGTTAATTCTGGTTTGCATGTGTTTGCGACTAAAAACATATACTAAACAGTTTTTTTTAAATCTTAATATAAACTTATCAGTATTACGAGACCATAGTTCAAATCATGATCAAATTAATAGTAGAAATGTTACTCGCAATTTTAATATACTCGTTAATATGTGCGGAAGTGGAGTCACAACCAGGCGGTTGGACGCAGCAGAATGTGACGAACAATCGCGCGGTGGACAATATGGCGCAATTCGCGGTCAATATGTATAATCACAGGTCGAACTCGATTTATTACAAAAAACTGGTAACTATAAAGCAGGCGCGCACTCAAGTGGTGGCCGGTATTAAATACGTGATCACGTTCGAGATCGGACAGACTGAGTGCAAGAAAAATGCCAATGAGCTCACGCAGAAGAATGGTAAAGAGTGTCAGTTAATTGATTCCAGTGTAAGTATGCTAACTGTATACTAATCATGAAATTTTATTTTTTTTTGGTCAAACACATTGAACATTGAATTTGAATGAAAGCCGCAGTATTAAATAACGCCAGAAAATCATCCATTATTTGTTTCTTTTTTGAGATGAGTTGAAAATTATGGGTCACTAAGTAACTCGAAGTGTCGTATTTTTATTAATTTTAATTTTAAATGCAGCAAATGAAGCAGTATTTGCATTAATATTGCTTAGTTCATCAAAATA
>JAQIVF010000892.1:0-17209 GCA_034698365.1 Steganacarus magnus
ATAAAAGTTTTAAAATAATGAAACCAAACCAACCCATTTAAAAAACCATTGGTTAAACCAAACCATAAACACCTTTAGTTTATATGCATTGCGTGCTGTTTTTTGTCTGTATCTCAACGGGCTTAACAATGATCCAGTTATCGGACAACTATTAAATCGTGTTTTTGATTTGGGCTCAGATGATAACAGTTGCAAAGCAATCGTATGCGCAATTAATAGTGAAGAGGGAGAGAGAGATGAAAAAGAGGCATCAAAACACTTAACCTATTTATTATTCATTAAAATTAATGAACTCTTATTACTGTAATGTTTTTTCTCGTATTATTATAATAATCCTTTTTTAAAATCTTAAAGACGACGACCACATTATTATAAATTTATTAAAAATTGTTTTTCATTTCTTTTTGCCACAATTGTATTATTATTCCACACAAACAAACAAAAATTAAAAGAAAGCGTCAAATTGAATGAATGTTACCGTATTTTCTCGACTATTAGCGCATACACTCGTTTAACGTTTGATTGTTTCTAATACTATCGCCACATAACTCATACATTTCGTATTCATTTCTGACGCAGAAAGTGATTGACGGAATCGATCGGTTAATCAGTGGTCCAGTGGTTATGTGTATCGCAGTATTGTATTGCGTGTACTCTTCGGTAAACAGTATCATCTGATAGATTGCGATACCGAAACACAACAGCTTTACTATGTTTCGCGAATTCATTCGTTTCTTTAAATTTCTGATAATTATTTCAGTGATTTGTTTCATTGATTTGATTGTAATTTTTACCATAAATAATATGCCATTCATTAGTAGATTGAAAAATACAATCAAAATAGATTTAATTGATTTTGTGAGACTTAATACGAAATTAATAGTATAATCAAACATATTGAGTATATGTGTCATCAGAAACGACGACATGTCAACTCAAATAGTATTGAATAGGATTTTTATGCGAAACATAACAATAAAATGACGTTAATTTTGACCGTGAAATTTACCAGAACTGTTCTTTGTGTGTTTGTGACCATAGTTACACAGAGGGGGGTCTTGCCTGGGTCTGGACCCCCCTAGAAAATCCGTAAAACTTGACCACCCCCTCCCCGAAAAATCGAGATTTGAAAAATTGTCGTTTAAATTCGATGAGTTTTTGTGACCCCTATTATTATTGACCAAAATGAGAAAAAATTGTCGTTTAAATCCGATGAGTTTTGACACCCCCCTCAAGAAATTTTGTGGCAGACCCCCCCTCAAGAAATTTTGTGGCAGACCCCCCCCTAGTGGTTTGAAGTTTGTGTAACTCTGGTTTGTGACACACGTTTTTTAGATTAAATATTAATGAAAAATTTAATTTTGATGTTATAATTGATGATATCGTTTAATATTTGAATACGTTTTACTGTGTACTGATGTATTGCCAGACACTGACACTATCGGTGTGTTTATATTCACAGTTTATATTCGCATTTAGATTTTGTATGTATACGACACCTCTGTGTGTAAAGCTATCGAAACACACCGATAGTTTCAGTCTGGCAATACTTCAGTACACAGTAAAACGTATATTAAACCAGAGGTTCCCAAACTATGGGTCGCGACCCAAAAATAGGTTCGTTATAAAAAAATTTTGGGTCGCAGATTTGACCAGAATTTACATTAATGTTGGGTCGCCAATCATAAATTTCTATAAATTAGATAAAGTTTAAGATTATTGCACATACATTTGCTGATTAAGAAATTTATGTTAGAAAACAGTTTATGTTAAAACATTCTCTAAAAAAGTTTTAAATAAATATCTGATAAGTTTCAGATAAAATATTTAAATTTTGGTTCGCGATCCAAAAAGGTTTGGGAACCACTGTATTAAACTATATCTTAATCTGCTTTACTCCTATCATTACAAATGGCTTATATAATACGAATATAATTTTTTTAATAATAATTAAAACATGAATTTAATAAACGATATTAATTTTTTTAACAAAATGCCGATACTTTCAGCATTTACTATAAAATTGGCGATCGGTTTAATTAATGATTAAGTTTCGATTACGTTTACTATATTTGTTTTAAAACTGTAGGTATAAAACACTGTACGCATGAAAACAGTGAAACAGTTAATACACTGCTTTGTATTGTCGAATTCATAAGCACTACTTTTTACTGACACACCGGAGAACTCATTTTTATTAGATTAAAAAATGCATGTGTACTACAAATATATAAAACTAGTTTTAATTCCCGCGTATGGCGGGCGGGTTTAATATTTATATAACTAATTTTTTTATTTTATACGTTTGTAATAATTATTTTTAAAACGTTAAAGACATATAGAGTATAAATATACCCGACCCTTACCCGACCTATACCCAACACATATCCGAACCATACCTACGCCATACCAAACCCATTCCCGTTCCATACCCGACACATACCCGACACATACCCGACACATACCCGACACATACCCGACACATACCCGACCCAAACCCGACCCATACCCGTCCTATACCCGACCCATACCCTACCCATATTCGACCCATTTCCAACCCATACCCGACTAATACCCTACACATACCGTAGATGTTTTTTGTGTTAAAAGGAAATATAAGGTATAATTATTAATGAAGTCTCATCAGATCAGTGAGGTTATTCCATAGTGAGTATGATGAGCTGGTAGCCTAAGTACAATAAGCTTTTCAACCTAAGTATCTTGAAATTTTCTTTCAAACTATTAAATAAACACAATATTTTAATCTAGAAAGTATTTTTTTTTATTTATATATTTTCAAAAAAAATACGTTTTTTTCTTATAAAATGTTTGAATCAAATTAAAATACAATTATTAGAATATAAAATCAAAGAAAAAATATTTGTACTGAAAATTAATTAATTAAAATGAAAAAACAATTTTAGTTTGAAAAAAATGGAAATTATTTAAATTATTATTTTTTACAGTATAAAACTAAATTAACGAAATAACGATTTAACATTTAGTCCAAATCTGAATCATCTAAATAAACTTATTAAATTACTCTACAATTAGTAATGACGGTATGTGCTAAGTTCATCTCTTAATTTTGAGAGTTCTTCGTCCTTTTCTATAATTTCTTGTTGTAAATCAACAACATACTCTTCTAATTCGTCAGAATAGTTGCTAATTAAATTAATTTCGTTTCTTGCTTTTTCAAGTGCATCTATATTACAATCATTTTCGAGACAACGTTGTTCTGCAATTCTTTTTTAAATATTTATTTCATTACTACTCGTATTAATTTGTTGCTTAAGATTAGCAACGCATTGTTGAATTATGTGTTTTTATTGAAACAGATTCGAAATCACAACCGTTTTGACATTTTTCAAGTACGTGTAGACACTCATATTCGACATGAATATCCAGTGCAAATAAAACAATAGGTGTTGCATTGCCTTGTTTATTATTTGGACAGTGAACTGATAAACACCCGATAGTAAATTCCAGGTTCGTGTTTGGTAATATTTGCGTTGTTATCTGGAGACAAATTCCACATGGTTTGCAAAGCTCGTTTTTTGCACAGTTAAAGCACAATCTGTGTCCAAACAGAAAACGTTGTGGTTCCATAAGCACTTCGAGAAAAATATAACAAATATAAGATTCCACATTATCATCAAAAACATTGGGATCATATCCTGTCAATTTTACAAATGAACTTAAATAAAAATTATATTATGAATTATAAATTATTACATTATTATAAGTATTTAAAAAATTTATTTTTTTACTAAACTTAAACAAAGCTAAGTTCCACTTTTTTACAGTTTTATTTAAAAAAAATCTTTTATGTTTGAATAAAAAGATGATTACTATTAACATTTTTTATAATTTACTTTAGATTAATATAATAAATTTATCAATAAAAAAATAACAAAATATTGTTTGAAAACAAATTTTTTTTAAAAATGTTTGGTTGAATATTCTTTTAGAAAATTTTAAATTACTTTTATTAATGTAGTTATTTAATAAATATACGTAATATTTATTATTAAAAGGTATACAAAAAAGACACATACATAGAGAGCTCACTTTTTAGTTAAAAGTAATATATTATTCTCGGTTCAATAAATAATAAATAAATAAACTCAATAAATAAAAAGATTTTCGGCTCAGTGTTTGGTAATGTCACTCTAGATGAGATTCTTAAATTAGTTATTTCAATTAATGTGCAAAATTGGACGCACCGAACAGTGGGACGAACTAACCAACTGGCTGGCGTTATACGCTCGCTCAGGACATAGCCAGGAGTCACTGGGTGTCGGTGGTCTGCTTTCACAGACACCGTGGACCAAGTTGGCAGACTCTTCCTCCAGGGCTCGCCACCGACAAGTGTGACGCGCGACGCACCAAATAACTGGCTGGCGTTATGCGCTCGCTCAGGACATATCCAGGATTCACTGGATATCAGTGGTCTGCTTTCACAGACACCGGTGCACAAGTTGATAGACCCTTCCTCCAGAGCTCGCCAACGACCGCTCGGACGCACTAACCATACACTCATACAATTAGACGTATTTAAGTGAACAACTAACACAATTTTTTACAAAAGAAAATTTTATTTATTTATTATAATTAATAAATTTAAATCAGCGAACCATAATGGTTTGTTGTAAGAGAAGTACGATTCATATTGTCTGACTTCCAATGTTTATGAGTTTTTGAAAAAAAAATTCCCACTCCTACCCCAATAGGGGGCGCCCCCATATCTACTATTTGATCTGAGTTCAATGATATATGTGTTATGGGGTGGGGGCCTCAGGAGCGGTGCTAATAAAGCCTAGACAAACAGACTATGGTCTTTACTATATATGATGATTAATTCTTAAATAATAAAAATAGATTTTTTGTTGATTATAAATAATGAGAATAATCGCGATTATGCAGAGTTCCAGCTCCAGCTTCAGCCCAGCCTAACCTTGTAGCTTGAGCTTAAATAAAAAGGATGATCTTGAGCTCACATTCGAGCTTAAGCAGGATTAACTGAGTTTGAGTTTATTCTAGCAATATATGTATTATAATCAGTGGTATTACTATTACACGCACTTATAATGCACATTCCGGGCAATTTCTTACTAACAAAATATGGATCTGATTTACAATGAGCATTATTATAACAATTGATTATAATATGTAAATTATATGCAGTACTTAAATAAATTCAAATAAATTTTGATGGAATTATAAATTTAGGAATGATTGAGGAATAAAGTTCAAACATCAGGATTATTGAGGAAAATATTATTTCATTAATATATATAATATTATTGTATTAAATAATCAAATACTTTTCAATATTTGATTCTAACAAACATAACTTTTATCAGTAGTTTTTCGTTTCACTTTTGAAAATCCGTTATCATTTTTTAGTATTATTTCTTTAATTTTAAAAGTAGAGAATCACTCTTTTTTATACATTTTAACTTTACTTTCATGCTATAGTAAACAAAAAGTTGCACTAAGTTTCAATTTTATGCATTATTTTAAACTAAAATTAAGCATTTCTATGCCTTTCAGGGCAATCATAGAATTCAGGATTATTTCAGTTTTTCAGGAGTTAGCACTAAAATTGAGGATTTCATAAACAATAATTAGGTCTTAAAATGCTTGTCTTATTGTGATTCATATACTTATGCTTTTGTCTCAGACTTATCTTTGTCCACACAACTAAAACCGATTAGAATGAATTTCACGTCTCTAGTAATGACCCTTTAATATAGAATTATATCAAAATTAATCACAGAAATAAACTGCCAACGAATAGAATCGGGAATAAACCCGCAAAATTGAATCTCAAGAGCGATGAACAACATATCGATTTGAGCATATCTTTAACGATTGAGTGTGTTTTTTACTGGTCTTACTTATGAATATTGCTTGTTATCGATTGTTTGCATCGATGGCAATCTAATGGCAATCTAAAGGCAATAACTATAAGTATTACCATTAAGAACACACTCAATCTTTAAAGCTATTCATATAAGTTGATGCGTTACATGCGATAAATTAAAGAAAAACTCAAGTTTCACGTCTCAAAAGTTTAAATAAATATTTAAACCCTTAATCAATGTTTTATACACGCAAAAAATAAACTCACACCAAAAAAATTTGTGATCCGTTGGTGTAATGATTTGTTGTACTTTTAACACTATGTGATCACAACGCGCTCACACTTCGACACACGAACACTACTAAACATTAATCATTTTTATTTTCTAATTATTTTAATACCAATTTAATAATGTTCGTCAAAGTAATTTTATTAATTTTAATATTTTTAACTTATTTTTATCCGTGCGTGCATTTAATGAAACTAATGTTATACGAGCTGTGTATTGTCATATGTCTGTGTGTTTGTGTTGCGTGCTGTTTTTTGTCTGTACCTCAACGGGCGTAACAATAATCCAGTTATCGGACAGCTATTAAATCGTGTTTTTCGGTTTGGACTCGAATGATGACTGTTAATCGTATGCGAGAGAAACAGAGATTTATTATTGATTCAAATTAATGAGCGCTTATTACTGTAATGTGTTCTCGTATTATAATAATAATAATAATAATAATAATAATAATTGTTTTTTTAAAATAATAATAATTTAAAATCTTAAGACAATGACCACATTATTATAATTTTATTAAAAATTGTATTTCATTTCTTTTTGCCACAATTTTATTATCGATTGTGATTCATATACTTATGCTTTTGTCTCGGACTTATCTTATTGTCTACACAACCAAAAAGGATTAGAATATGCGAAATTAATAGAGCGGAGGTTGAGAGAGAGAGAGAGGAGAGGTTAAAGGAGAGAGAGAGAGAGAGATAGAGAGAGAGAGAAAATCAAAACAATCAAAACACTTAACCATTTTATTGTTCATTGAAATTAATGAACGCTAATTAATGTAATGTGTTCTCGTATAATCATAATAATATTTTTAAAAATCTCAAAGACGACGACCACATTATAATTTTATTAAAAATTGTTTTTCATTTTTTTGCCAAAATTATATTCTTATTGCACGCAAATAAACAAAAAATACAAAGAAAGCGTCGAATATTAAAGTTGAATGAATGTTATTTTAATCCGCTGTATTAAAGCGGAAATTGTCAGACAATTCGTTAAAATTTTAATAAATATTTAATTACTAAATGAGAAATTTATTATTAATGGCAGCATTTATGAAAATTTAACAAAAAAATTTGTTTAGTTGTGGAATATATGTCATGAAATCGCAATGATTTGAAGAGAGCAACAGTGATAACGCTATTTCGAAACATATATTTAACTAAACTCTAATCAAATTTATTATTTAATAATCTTAATTTCATTTGTTTTTAATTTCTGTGTTGTTGTCAGAAATTCAGTAAACAATAAAATTATTTAACTGTCAAAGTGTAGACTGTGTGTGAATGCAGTGTGAATTACATAATAAGTTTTGTTTGTGATTGACTGTGCGTTAAGAGATATTCAAGAGACAGCAAAACACTATAATTTACTTACTAATAAATTATATTATATTAATTGTATTGTATTGTATTATAGTAATTATATTAAAATATTTGTAATTAGTTTAATGATAGCATGCTTTTTTATCGCCCACTTTTCGTGCTAATTTTAGTATAGTGATGAGCATCGGTTAAAAGTTAAGGATTTACTTTAACTCTTAACCTTAACCGCTGAAAAAATTTTATTTTTAACTCTAACCGATTAAGAATTACTTTAACTTTAACTCTGACTAAATTAACTCCAAGTTAACCGGTTAACAATTCGTAATATTTTAACTTTAACCGGTTATAAAAGCTTAAACATCTAACCTTAACTCTTAACCTTAACTTAACCTTAACTCTATTTAAAATTTTAACCAATCCGGCAAATTTAACTCGGGTTAACCTTAATCGGTTAAAAATTAACCGTTAATTTACTCATCTCTATTTTAGTTGGAATTTCTTTTGCAAAATACTATAGAAGTATGTTGTTTTACTTCGATGTCGCAACTTTTCCAAACGTGAATGAAATTCAGGAAAAATGTATTAATTATTTCCAACAACAAAATCAAAGTAATTAATGACCACATAACGTTAAATAATTAAATTGATAAGCATTTTAATATGTACTGAGCTAAGCAATAGTATTTGATGATGAAGTTTGGGTTCGAGAGGTGTTGTGTTAGGCCTCCATGCAAGTCTCGGAACCGAGTCTGCAACTCATTTAAATATATTTGGAGTGTACGGCAGTGTCAAATCTTAACACTACACGAGATTAAAAGAGTAAACGAAATTATAATATTTTTATTCAAGTTTATACCATTCTGTTCCCGAGATATTATTGAGTCATTGGATGTCAGCTCATAAAGTCTACTAAATTCAACACATCCCTCAATAGTATTTGATCGAATTGCTCTGCCATTGGATCGATATCTTTATAGCTTTCAATGTACTGATATATCAGTGTAAAGTCAGTTGTGATTGTTTTCAGTTCGCTTCTCTCGTATTAGAATTAGACAATAGTGTGTACATAAGCTGTGAATAATAGTAATGAGTAGAGATGAACAAAAGCTCAGCTGGAGCTGAGCTAGCTGCAGCTCGAGCTGAATTTCAGCTCAGATATTTGAGTTTTAGAGCTGAACATATCAGCTCAGCTCAGCTCTGACATGTTCCAGCTCAGCTCGATTGGTTTAGAGCTAAATTATAAATCAGCTCAGCTCAAATTAAAAGTGATCAGCTCAGCTCAGCTCCCAGCTCAGCTAAAGCTCTTGATTTCGAGCTGATGTTCATCACTAGTAATGAGTAATAATAGGTAATGATTGGTAATTACTAATCAAGTCTAACAGTAAGTTATAAAAGATTAGATTCACCAAATATATAGGCGATTATTATGTGAGTTTTAATTAACGGAATTTCTGGGGTAATGTAACAAATTTAATAAAATGATTTGTTATCCAATAAGTATTAGTCAATAGGGATTAATATTAGAAATGAATTTAATAGTTTTATAAATCATTTTGAAGACAAACACAATCAAATCAATGAACGAATATCCGAACCAAAAACAAGTGATACCACCGAAGTTGCATAACAATTCGAGAAAAGACATCTTAATTGTTTCGATGTTTGTAATGACGTATGATAATTGTGGAATTATGGTAATCATTGATGGATTAAATGATTCAGTGTTTGTTGTACTCATAAGATTTGTCTCATAAAATGTATTCAAACAAAATGGTAGAAAGCAATACTCAGAACAAAATAAGACCATTTTCAGGCGAAGAGTTTCGTTTAGAAATGTTTTGCAAAATTTATAATTTTTATGTTTCACTTCATTGAGATCAATGGTCTGTACTTTCTGTTTATAATACGCAATACATCCTAAATTAGTCTGCATATACTGAAGATTACAACTATCGAAGCATAATTAATAAGTGATTTGTGTAAACGATTCAATTTGATTATCGTTCGAACTCATAGTAATTTCATTGCATTTGTGCTCAGAATTAAAAGTATTTAGTTTTCGGATTTTGTTTGCAGAATAATAGATATTAGTTTCAGCTTTTCTGATATCGAAACGTTTGTATCCAAAGTCAGTACTTTTAACAGATAAAATCAATCTTCTAAAAAGAGATTCGAATTTACTTTAAAAGTGATTTGTTTGAGATTTTGTTCAATCATTGCTTTGTCGAGTTTTAACATTTGTTTTGTTCGATTATAATGATTATAGAAATATGTTTGTGTGAAACAAAACTGAAAGTAAGGCTTAAACTTAATACTAATCAATATCTGATAGATATCCGTACAGTCATATCTGATGTGTTGTTTGGTTTCAATAGTACACCACTCGATAAATGATGTAATATTGTTGTATAATTTATTTAACGATTCGTAACCGAAATCAGATATAATTTCCGGAACAAAACGTTCAGTAATCGAGTGATTTGCAATCATTATCGCATTAGTAAACAAATCTTTTACAAAAATGTCGGGTTTTATTCCTTTCAATGCAATATCTGATACCATATATTCCTTAATACATCTTTGTGGACAAGTTTTATCGATAATTTCTCTATTATTATTACATTTATTTCCTTTTTGAATAGTTTTTATTTGATTAACGCAATTAGTTTTGTATGGATATTCGAGAAGAGTAACTCTCATAATGTGATAGTTAACCATTTGTGTGGTGTAACTTCCCTTTACTAGCTTTACTATGTTTCGCGAATTCAATCGTTTCTTTAAATTTCTAATAATTATTTCAGTGATTTGTTTCAATGATTTAATCGTAAATTTTACCATAAATAACAGGCCATTCATTAGTATATTTAAAAATACAATCAAAATAGATTTTATTGATTTTGTGAGACTAATTATGCAATTAATAGTATAATCAAACATATTGAGTATATGTGTCACGAGACACGACCACATCTCAATGCGAAACCTAACAATAAAATGACGTTAATATTGATCTTGAGATTTATTAGTACTGTTCTGTGTGTATGTGTGACACGTTATCAAAATTTAATTTTACCATAATATAATATTTTTTTATTACTATTCTGTGTGTGTGTGTGTGTAACACAGGTTTTTTAGATTAAATAATAATAAATAATTTATTTTTGTTATTACATTTTATAATAATTCAATTTAATATTTAAATATATTTTACTGTGTACTGAGGTATTGCCAGACACTGACACTATCGGTGTGTTTCGATCGCTTTACACACCAGACTTGGAATATTTAATGAAAAATATGGTGTGACTTAGAGATGAGCATTGTAGCAGTTAACTTTTAACCGGTTAAGGTTAACCGGGTTAAAATTGTCTGATAGGTTAAAATTTTGGATACAGTTAAGGTTAGAAGTTAGAACGTTTCTAACCGGTTAAAGTTAAAAGTTAGACTACAGTTAACCGGTTAACTTTGCTCACTTAAAATATGTTTAATTTAATACTATTTAATGCAAATATGATTCGAAAAGCATTTAAAAATATTATATTAGAAATATTTTACTATTTATGAAAATTATACTCACAGAATAATTTGTTATTGCATTGTTTTTGCATTGTTTTTGCATTGTTTTTGCATTGTTTTTGCATTGTTTTTGCATTTGAATAATTGAAAATGAAGATTCAAAATATTTAAATTAATTAAAAATACTTTAATTACAAAATTTATTATTGAAAATAAAAAATAGGTTAACCGGTTAACCTGGAGTTAACTCAGTCAGAGTTAAGGTTAATATAATTCTTAACCAGTTAGAGTTAAGGTTAAAATTTTTGCAGCGGTTAAGGTTAAGAGTTAAAGAAAATTCTTAACTTTTAACCGATGCTCATCTCTAGGTCAGAGGTCCGCTAAACATCAGAAATTTGTTATCGTTTAGTCAAGTGATTTACTAATGCTTTAAACATAATCTAATAAATATATATTACGATCAAACAAACTATTATTATTACTACTAATTATTGAGTGATATTTAGACAACTAATTGTCACTGTTTTGTTTTGAAATATATATTTAAAATGAATTATTTATGATCTTGTGATCAAACAGTGGTTGTGTTGCATATAGAGAGACATGTCTAACGATCGCTAATAATAATATTATTTTTATTATCAAAATAGAATTTTGATTTCGATGGCTTGAGCCACAGAGAGCTCATAAAACTGGCAGAGAAGGGCTTCAATGCTGACGCAAAAATCATTGGACTCGAGGGTGAGCTGACGGCAACCAAGGCTGAGCTCGAGCTCATCAGGCGTGAGCGCACCACTGGCGTCAATTCGACTGCATTTTCCGACGATCTGGTGGCAGCGAATGCTCGACTAATGTCGGCAACATTGGACGCCGAGTTGGCGTGTAAAAGCGCAGCTAAGGCTCGGGCTGAGGCAGAGCTCGAGAGAGAGAGCAAGGCTCTGGAAGCGCGAGCGTGACACAGCCCTCGATAAATATGATAAGTTAAAGTGAGTGTGTTTGTTAAATTAAAATTAATTAATTAATATTAAATTATAATTATATATATTTTAGGAAACGGTGCGCTGCTAAAACCAAACGATGGTAATGATGGTAATGATGGTAAAGATAGTAGTGATGGTAATGATGGCAATGATGGTAATGATGGTAACGATGGTAACGATGTCAGTGGTAATAGTGGTGGTAATGGTGATGGCAATGGTGACGAAAGTGGTGACGATGGCAGTGGCAGTGACGATGGGGATCCAACATATGTTCCTCCCGTCGACGATGGCGGATACGCAGAGTTGCTCGACAGCGAGCTCGAGCCGTGTTCACGTAGTGGCACCAACAGTAGTGCTGCTACCAGTGGCTATCGTCGGCCAAAGTCGCGCAAGCGAAACGTTCCGGAACCATCTGTTCCACCGGAACGGGACGAAACGCTCCGAATGATTAGATTTCGTAAGATATTAACAAATCTTTACTTTTAACTTTCTTTTATTTTTATAGATAACGGACGTTATTTCTCGCTTCCCTACACACATTATACCCAAAAGGGTAAACACTATTACTGCGTTTGAGGTCATCCAGCGTCATATGATCGTCGTCCAAACCTCCACAAGCATTGGGGATCAGTTCATAGTGGCAACATCATCATTTCATCATCAAAATAAATAATATTCATTTGTATTTTTGCAATAACTTGATTTTGAATTAAAACAATTTTGAATTGAATAAATCGTTCCTCTTTTATATTAAGAACAGATAATTCCTTGTTTGGACATTATTAGCGGCACATTTCGTTCCTTATCTTGAGTATATTTATATAAATGTTGAATTGATTAAATAATATGTGGTTAATTATAATTGAGTAATTAGCGTGTAAGTGTGGACCATTTTATAACGCTAGAGGCGAGATTTTGTACGTGTTCTTTGGGAACGGTTCCTTCCCAAAGATTGTAACCCAATCGTTCCACTCAATTCTGGTTCGGAACGTGACGCTTCTGGGTTAACTTGAGAACGTAAACGTTGTAATTCTCTTTCATTGGGTCTCGGCTCGTTACGTTGTAACCTAGCCCTTAGCATATTCCCCAGAGGTAGAACGTTTAATCCTCTATCTCTTCTTCGAATAACGAATATTATTATTATGAGAACAAATATGGAAATGCCTAAGAGGCTATATCCTGTGAATGGAGTGAAACGATCTAAAAACATTTCTTATATAGATTTAATTTGAGAGAATGTTTTTGAGATGTCTTTGTCGATCAAGAGATTATGTAGTGTAGGCATAATTTGCATTGTCACCTTTTGACTGGTAGTTGGGTTCCAGTGATAAGCTAATTGGATTATTCTTTGCGAAGTGTGGTAATGAATCGGTCCTATTGAGAATGTCGAGGTTGGTGGTACAGCAAACGGAAATGTAGGACAATCAACTGTAAGTCCATACAATGTTATCTGGAAAGGATGACAATAAACGAAATTTGTATGCTCTGTATATTTAACCTGAAGAATATCTTCTTCGGGTAAGGAGGTTCGTTCAATACTTCGCTTTTCTTTCCAATACTTATTAGTGCTATCAATTTTTGCTTGGCAACGATTCGTTCCTGGATTGAATATAATGTTTCCAGGGCCAGTGTTAATAAGTTTGCTTATCGGAACGATACAATCTCTTTCTTCATAGAATATCACTTTATCGGACCATCGTATTCAATAAGGCAATATTTCTCCTATGTTGTTTTATTAATTAAGGTGAAGTAATCAGCGAACAATAATTTTGCTTTATTGTTAACATGTCGTAATGTTATTGTAATCGTTATTAGTTGAGACTTTTTATCGATAAGACAGCTTTTAGGTCTCGCTTTTTCTATTGGACATGATTTATGGCAAGGAAGTGTTAAGTTGAAATAGCTGACAAATTTCGGATTAAGGATCGTTTTGTTCCATTCGCGTCCTAAGTCGTAAATTAGATTTTTTCCATTTTCAAAACGATTGGATAAATGAGAGACGATCATAATTGTATTTGGGAGTACACCAGCCAATTTATTTAGGAACATATTGGTTTCATTTAAAGCCTAACTTATTTTAATTTGATTTTTATCAAGTTTTGCCAATGCTTCTCTGACCAAGTCACTATTCTTAGCCAAGTCATTCAAGTTATCCACAACTTGGCTTGCCGCACTTTCAATGCTACCTAACCTGTTACTAGTTGAAACACCGCTGGCAATAGAGTAGCTTCCAATGCCAACAGTTATTAAAGAACCAATTATTATAGCTATAGTAACAGGTTTTATACGTTTTGCTCTATGAAATCCATTGGAGAAGTGTGGAAGAGGATTGCTAACGTCTTCGCAAAATGATTTCAAGGGATTTACGAAGTCCTCCTCTATCCTATCTTTACACCAGTGATAAAGTTGAAGTTGGGAGTTCAACGTTCCCATTGAGCTGTTATGAAATATGAAGCAAGGATCTTGATATTTAACGAGGTATTTAACAATTTCTTCACCAGTAACTACAGGGTCATCTCCAGTTCTCCAAATTATAGGAGGAGCTTGATGGAACGCTTTGAACCCAAACGGTAGGAGAAGGAATAGGTACAGCAAATGTAAATAATTTGGTCCATAAATTCAAGGATTAGGTCTCCACGGCCTTCTGCTTTTCTCTCTTGCTTAAAATGATTGGAGCGTTACGATCTATATCTCTTTCAGCGCTATTATTAGATTTTATTTGTGGCGATAGCAAGTTTGCATTATCGCTATGATTAATTTCAGACTCATCGCTTGAGCTAATAATTTCAGTATCTGAACTGCTATGATAATCACGTTCGGTAAGCGTTTGAGGTGGAATGAGAACGGATAGTTCTCGGAACGGCTTCATTCTTGAAACGTGTACAATGTCAGCGGGTTTTCTACCGCTTATTAATTTAACTCTGTATAACAAATCATCAATTTTCTTTTCAACTATAAATGGACCTTTGAATCGATGGGTAAGCTTAGTGGCTAACCCTTTAGTACGCGTCGGTATGTAAACTAGGACCTTTTCGTTTTCTTGGAAAGTTTGTACTCTATGACGTTGGTCGTAACGTTTCTTACTTTTCTGCTGTGATGATTCCAGATTTTCTTTTACAATTTTCCAAATGTTTTTAAGTCTTTTTGGAAGATCTTCATTGTAATCAACATTCGGAGCAGATAGTTCCGAATTTCTTGAAAATATTATTTCAGTTGGAGTAATCGGGTTTCTTCCGAAAAATGCATAAAACAGTGAAAATATCGTAGAACTTTGAGTCGATGTATTATAAGCGAACAATACGTAGCACAAGTACTTATCCCAATCAGAATGTTGACCATTTACATACATCGATAACATTGTAGTAATTGTGTAATTCATGTGTTCCGTTAACCCGTTGGTTTGCGAATGAAACGCGGTGGTCATTATATGTTTTGTGTGCATTAACTGGAAGATTTCCTTTGCAAGATTTGATTTAAATTGTCGTCCACGTCGCTAAGTATGACCTTAGGTGATCCAAAGACGCAAACGATTCGTTCCACAAAGAATCTAGCTAAAGTTTTTGCGGTTGCATCTGGAACGGCCTGAGCAATTGCAGGTCGAGTAAGGTACTCAACTGCAACTATTACGTACTTGTTTTCGTTATCAGTTGTAGTAGGGAACGGTCCTAACAGATCGATGCCTACACGTTCAAATATGGTTCCAATACTTAACGGACGCATTAGTCCTGCCGTAGCGAATGGTGGAATCTTTTTGGTTTGGCAGTCCAGACAGCTCATCACATATTTTCTAATAAAAGATCCCATCTTTTTAAAGTAGAAACGGCTTCTTACTTTATCAAGGGTTTTCTGGAACCCAAGATGGCCTCCAGTCAGCGGTTCATCATGAAAAGCATATAGTAGCTGTTCTTTGAGATGAGTAGGAACAACAATAGTTAAAATAGGACCAGTCTTATCTTGTTTTTGTTTATGTAGTATACCATCAATTAAGGCATATTTTCTAAGAGCGTTTCGTTCCTGAGCGCTCAATTCATCGAAGCGTTCCATACTGTTAATAATCTTTTTAATTGTTTTATCCTTTAATTGTTCATCTTTAAAGTTAATTTCTTCTAACCTTTCAAAGATTGTGAATGCAAACATAATATCTCTATTATCTTCTTCAGCTTTCCCAACTGGAAATCGAGACAAACAGTCGGCATCCTTATGGGTCTTTCCATCCTTGTACTTAACAGTGATCTCGTAGTCCTGTAATTGTAGTGCCCATTTCGCCAATCGTAAAGGAAGTCTTTGTTTCCTTAGAATAAAACATAGACTACAGTGGTCTGTTACAACAACGAATGGTGTTCCAATTAAATAATGTCGGAACTTTTGAACAGTAAATACAATAGTCAGAGCTTCTCGTTCCGTTGTTGGATATTTTTGTTCTGCCTCGTTCAAAAGTCTACTGCAACACCAAACGATATGCATACCATCATCATGTTTTTGTAATAGCAAACCTCCAAGTCCGTACTCACATGCATCTGATCTTACTTCTATTTCAAGATTTGGAACGAATTGTTTCAATATAGGGAACGTTGTGAGTTTATCTTTCAGAATCTGATGAGCTTTCATCTGATCAGTTCCCCAATGAAACTTAACATTTTGGTGTGTTAATAGTGATAATGGTCTAGCGATCTCAGCAAAGTTAGCAATAAATTTTCTATAGTATGAGAACATTCCTAACTGAACTCTCACATCGTGTAGGTTTCTTGGAGCGGGTAGTTCCTTGATAGCAGAAACTTTATCGTAATCTGGTTTTATGCCATCAGCATTTACACGATGTCCTAGAAACGTTATTTCATTAAGGAATAACTGCATCTTTTTTGGATTAATTGTAAGTCCATCCTCTTTAATTCTTTGTAAAACAATTCTGAACTTCTCGCATAAAGATTTAATTGTTGAAGCGTGCACACAGATGTCATCAAAGAAGTACAAGACATTAGTCCATTTCTCTCCTGCGAATACTTCGTCTGTGAACTCTATGAAATCTGCGGGAGAATTCGCATCACCGAACGGCATAACGTTCCACTCATACAGTCCTTCTGGTGTACAAAAGGCGGTTTTATATTTATCTTCTTCTCTTATAGGGATCTGCCAGAAACCACAGATCATATTGTAATATATAAAATATATTACATAACTTGTTTTTCTATTAAATGAGGAGATGATAATGAATTTATGATAATAATAG
>JAQIVF010000893.1:0-17198 GCA_034698365.1 Steganacarus magnus
TTAACGTTACACATAAACGTGACATTTCGTTTATTTTGACTCAAGCACTTCACAGATTTTACTGTATGCAAAATATTGAGTTTTTGACTCTTTTCATTCGTCAAATTCTTTCCCATAGACAGTCATTTAATGATCATACTGTATATTCTAAATGTGTCCCAAAAATGTTTGGGTAATAATAAAAATTTCTCTAAAATATTTAGAATAATCAGTATTGGTAACATGGTATTGATTAAAAAAATTATAAAAAAAAGAATTTTGGTAAATTTGTATTTTTTTTGTTTTATTTAAAACAGTAAAAATATTTTTCAACCCTTTAGGAGTTAATTCAAATACAAAAACTTTAACAAAAAGTTAGAGAAGTTAAACACCATTGCATTTAACAACACCCATATTAAATAAAGTACATTATTAGATAATTTACTGTAATACAGTAGTAATAGTCAAGTTTATACTTTTGGTTCGTGCGTATTATTCAAAATAATAAATTCAATAAATATTAAAACTTTTTATGAAAAAGTAGTGGATTTTATGAAAATAAAGTATTAATGGAATAAAAATATTTACAATGAAAAAAGTGTTTCATTTGTATCAAATCGACGCTTTTGTCATTAAAAGCACTCTATTTAGTGGTAATCCCGCAGCTGTTTGTATACTCGAATATGATGTAAATTAATTTTAGTTAACAAAATGAAGAGAAAAAAAACATCAAAACTGATAAAAGAGTTAATATTTTTGTTTTTTAAAAAAATAGGATGAAATAACCGACGAAAGTAAGCAAAAAATTGCTTCCGAAGTCAATCAAAGTATGACTGCTTTTGTATCACAAAAGTGGACTAAAAATGAAAATCTGGTGAATAACAACGATGGATTGAAACCGAAGTTTAAAATTCGATTTTATACACCAACGCAAGAATTTCCGATGTGTGGTCACGCGACTCTCGCCACTTCGCTGTTATTGTGCGAAATTATGCTGCAATCGAGTGATGCACAGACACTGGTATATGAAACTAAATTCGGAGAGCTGTTAGAAGCGTTTGTTGGCAAAGATCGCAGTATAACACTATCGATGCCCATTAATATTCCGAAACGTATTTCGATAAATGATAAATGGATCGAAGGTTTAGTGCGATATACAGTTGGCGCTCAGTTTGACCTCAACTTTGTTGACGAAATATTTTTATCGCCAAAATTTTTAGTAATTTGTTTGATTGATGCGAACGAAAACTACACTTATAAAGTTGAGCCAAATTTTGGCCAATTGCGAAATACGGAACGAAAATGTATAAAGAATGGCATTATAGTGACACAACGAGCTAATTTCGAGACCGAGAACATTCACTTTTATTCGCGAGTTTTTCTGCACTGGATTGGTGTCGATGAGGATCCAGTTTGCGGTTCAGCGCATACTGTTTTGACGCCTTACTGGAAACAGCGTTTATCTATTGACGGACCAATAATTGGTAAACAATGTTCACAAAGAGGTGGAATTCTTAACTGCTCGATACTAGAAGATCGGGTGCTATTGAATGGAAATGCGAGGATCGTTTATAATGCAAATTTATACTTATAAATATCTAATTTATGTTATGGTTGTAATAAGTTTGTTTTTTTGTTGAATAAAATAGACTTTTCGGAGTGTCTTTCAATTTCATATTATATTTGATAAATGAAAACTTTTAGTTCTAACAGCACTAAATTTAGTTTATTTATTTGTTTGGAGAACATAAATGCTTAAAATAATTAAATTTGATTATTTTATGGTTTAAGGATTTTATTATGGGAAAACTTTTTATATCTGACTTCGATAAATTAAAGTACAGTACATTGTCCGCATGTCACGCTTGGGTGGTAATATAATATAAAACCCGGAATAATGCCAATATGGAAAGCATATTATTAAATAAAATAGTATATTAATCAGACAAAAATGGAAAATGATATTTAAAAAGAGTAATACGAAGAAAAATTAGATCAGATAAAAATTAAAATTAGAGTAAGAGGAGAGAGCGCGAACGTAGTTAACAATCGACCAAAAATAATCACTCAATAAAATAACATCCATATATCTAAAAATTTTAATATATAAAGTCAGATATTATGACCGTTTCGATCTAGTTTTCTGATATCCAATACGAAGCATTAATCTACTATTTGGGAGCAACAAAGTATGGTTGTGTAGCTTTAATGTAGTGTTGTTTTGCTTCTACTTTTGAATTTTACTTTTCTTTTACTTTTTCTTTCTGTTATTTTTAAATTTCGATTGTATTTTACTTTTTCTTCTCATGAAAATTTCAATTTCGATTGTATTTTACTTCTGTCCTTGAAAGCGATATCAATTTTACTTTTCTTTTACTTTTTCTTGAAGTAAAAGTAAAATTGATTTTCGCTATTTTACTTTTACTTTTTAATTTCGCTTTTCATGTTATTTTTAAAAATTTAAATTTACTTTTACTTAAAATGATTTTTACTTTTACTTTTACTTTTTCTTTTGATTTAATTTTGTTTTTCTTTTACTTTTACTTCTAATATTTTTTTGAATTTTACTTTTCTTTTACTTTTTCTTTCTGTTATAATTTTAAATTCGATTGTATTTTACTTTTGTCCTTGAGCGGAATTTCATTTTACTTGTCTTTTACTTAAGTGAAAGTAAAAGTAAAAATATTTTCTACTTTTACTTTTACTTTTTATAAAGCGAAACAACACTACTTTAATGTCAAGATTCTATCAGAATCCAGAAATAATAACCCAATAAATTATTAATTTGAAACATCACGAATTTAAAAAAATTAAGCTTATGAATTCTGATTCAAAATTAAATTTCTAATGAGTTCGCAGATGGACTTATAAAACTGTAGAAAAATATTTATTGCAAAAATGTTTTTGAGATGATTTTCTGTTATTTCCTTAACCTGTTTGTTTATAAGGCATTGTCTTTTAATAAAAATGATATATAAGACATCTATCATTGGCTTTAAAAATTCCTATCAGTTTTGATTACTATATATACTTATTTTAGTTAAGAGCGATGCAAACAAGTCTTAAGTCCGAGTGTAGCACAAGACTCAAATCTGGTGTGGTCTCAAAAAATTGAGGTTCAATTTCCAAAATGACTTTTGTCCAAAGGTCCTCATTAAGGACCTTAAGCACCAGAACGATGTTCCATAATAATTTTGTTAATGTGTTTATCACTGAAATTTACTTATTTACTTAAAAGTTGTTTAATAGTAATTTTCAGTTTTATACGATGGCTATCATTGCAAAATTATTTTTTAAAATGCTTAGATTTTTCTAAAAAATTTTCCTATTAAGTTTTTTATTACTATTATCAATGATGCGCATTAATCTTTAAATCAAATGTAAAAATACATAAACTTATTAGATTTTTTCCTTTGTATTAAAATAATATTCCGTAAAATAATTTATATATTAATGAACAATTTTATTATCAATTATATGTTCCTAATTTATAAAAAAAATTTTCAATTCATCAATAAATAAAAATACTGTACAAAAAGTCTGTTATATTTATTCTAAATGAGACAAATGATATTAATTTTGACCACATATATACTGTAATTAAAAATAAAGCGCGCAAAAAACCACTCACAATCAAAGCTGTTATAAAAAACCTAAAAAACATCATATAGTTGTTATTAATTATTACGATAATTTGTTTAACAACGTATTTTTGTCGCATATGTTCACTTCCTTTAACCACA
The DNA here is from genome assembly GCA_034698365.1 of Steganacarus magnus. Lineage (NCBI taxonomy): Eukaryota > Metazoa > Arthropoda > Arachnida > Sarcoptiformes > Steganacaridae > Steganacarus > Steganacarus magnus. The sequence goes on from JAQIVF010000893.1 coordinate 3,723, forward strand.
AAATGTGTTTTTGAAGCGAAAGTGTTTTTTTTTTGTATGAAAATCTTTTAAAATATATTTAGACTTCTAGACATTTGTTGCGTTAGTAGCAGACAAAGGGTAAAATACGGTAAAGCGCAACATAAAATGCATACAACACACTGATTGGGTAATCGTAACGGTTATACAGAACGCATTAAACTAATACCTCATGCAAACACTAATACATGATAGTTATATGAGTGTATGCGTGTGAGTGAGTGTGCGTTGGTTTTACAGTATAGTGTTATGCGATTTGGTTGCGTTTTATTTCATCACACATTATAAGCTAATATATGTGCGTATAATATCAACGAAGACACCACACAACACACACACAAACACTGAAATATCGCAAAATGAATGTCACTGAAAGCGATAGCGATGTGTTGGACGGACAGCAAACGCTCGCCAATGACTCTAACAATGAAACAATAGTTAATTCGACAATTAATTCGGAAAGTTGTTCGGAAGAGCGCACCAGTAATACCAGTAATACTAATACCAATAATGGAGATATCGACACACATATAACGCTATCCAATGCTAACGTTATTGCCTCTGATGCTAACGCCAAAGAATCAATAGCTGCTCAACGATGTAATGATCTCGAAGAAAAACTTAACCATATTGAGTACGAAAACGTTAAGTTATACGAAGAAAACGCGAAATTAGTGAAACGATTGAGCGAAACGCAATTACACGCCACTAATGCTGCGAATGCAGTGAACGCCACCATCGATGCCACCAACGCTCACAACGCTCTCAATGCCACAAACATAGCGAATACCAACGCTAATATCAAGCAAATGTCGATCGCAGAACAAGACATTTTTATACCGCTTCAGAATAAGATTAAAACACTGCATAAAGATATCGGGAAAATGGAGGAAATGAAGCAACACTACCGCTTGAATATCGAACAGCTTCAGCAAGAAGTTGTCAAACTTAGAGGTACTGATGGTAGCGGTAATAATGTTCACAGGGATAGGGATTCAGTCATGTCTGCAATCAGTGGTCACTGCGATAAAGATTTACTCTACAAGCTTATCGTCAGGTAACCAAACATTCTTTTAATTAATTTTAATTATTGTAATGATAATCGCAATTAATATTATGTTGACGTCACAATATCCTAATGGCGGGCGTTTTGTTATAGAGTTTATTATAAATCTATTTTTTAAAATTCGACTAATTGTGAATTGTGACTAATACTACATTGGAAATAATCAGTGTATAACGAATAGGTGCTGCAAATGAATATGAACTTATTTGTGAATGCAATTGAGACAATTGATAACACAATTTTGATTTTGTTAATGTTTAGTCAACTGTTCTATGACGGTCACAGAGATTTGGCGATCACTCTAACAAATGCGGAGAAAATGAAACAATTGTGTCCGCCGTCTGATAAATTGCATAATTTAGTGGCGTTAGCTCTTAAGGCTGAAGGAGGTACGAATAAATTGTTAATAAAAGTATTACAAATAACTAAACAAATTGATATTATGATTACTAGACTCACCATCACTAAGTGATGATAGCGTACATCCCACTAATCTTATAGATCTTGATTTCGAAGGCGATCGCAGTTCGTTGGCTTCTCGAGCGAGTCTCTACGACACGGGTGGCAAAGACTTCGTAAGAGCGCATTCGTTCTCACCCGACACTGATATGTCAATGTTGACTGAAAGTACGGTTACCTTTCCAACTCGAATGCTAGATGGCGGCAGAATGATATCGAAGAGTTCACCGATTTCTGATCCCATTCAAGACATCAATCACGTGCCCAGCGATTCGCTTTCTACTCGTTCAACGCCAGAGTTAGGCTTATCATCATTTAGTCATAATTTGCGATCGATTACGCCGAATGTGTCGGAAAGCGAAATGAGCGTCCACTCGGGTCTGATGCCTCCCTCAACGCAATTAGACTTAACTGATCTCATAACTCAAATCAATTTGGCTCAGATGGCTTACTTTACCCCAGACCCGACCACATCAGTAGCATCTTCTTCAGCGAACACTCCATCTCCAACTCCTATTAATTCAAACGTGCCTTTAGAAAATGGTGGATTAGTCCTAAATGAAGCTGCGATGAAAAATTTAAGCCAATTGGCAAAAATGAGCGCTAATGAAGTCCAAAATGGGTTAATGCCACCATCTTCAACATCTCCCTCCTCTTCATTAACCCCACCTATTGGTCGCTGCTCATCAACAACTGGTACGAAACCTAATGTGATGCAGATTAGATGCAAGTTTGGGCAATTGGGCGGACAAAAGGGTCAGTTCTCTTCACCGCATGGATTTTGTCTCGGAGTCGAAGAAGAGATTGTTATCGCGGACACCAATAACCATCGAATTTGCATATTTGACAAATCGGGAGATTTTAAGCATTCGTTTGGAGTGCCGGGAAAAGATGAGGCGCAGCTCTGGTATCCGAGAAAGGTATGCATCGCTTCATAGAAAGCAAAGCAAATGATTTACGCCATAATATTGATTTATACCCTTTATTGTTGGAAACAGGTAGCAATAATTCGAACGTCTTCAGGACACGGCACGAACGCATCTCCGCGTTACGTGATATGCGACAGAGGAGCTGAACGAAGTCGTATGCAGATCTTTACGCGTTCGGGACATTTTGTGCGAAAAATCGCGATTCGTTATATCGATATCGTTGCTGGTCTCGCCATTACTCCAAACGGGCATATTGTTGCTGTAGATTCCGTTTCTCCCACAGTGTTTGTTATTGCCGAGTCTGGAGATCTGCTTCGTTGGTTTGATTGTAGCGAATACATGCGAGAGCCGAGCGATATTGCGATTAACAATCATGAATATTATATCTGCGATTTCAAGGGTCACTGTGTAGTAGTGTTCAACGACGAGGGACAATATATGCGAAAAATTGGTTGTGAAGGTTTGACATCGTTTCCTAATGGCATTGATATTTCAGATGCTGGTGATATACTTGTTGGCGATTCTCACGGAAATCGGTTTCACGTTGTTGTGTTTGATCGTAGCGGCACTTTGATCAGCGAGTTTGAGTGCCCTTACGTTAAAGTATCGCGTTGTTGTGGTCTCAAGATTACTAGTGAGGGTTACGTTGTCACACTCGCAAAGAATAATCATCACGTTCTCATTCTACATACGCTCTATATTATGTAAGAAATACCGTTTATGATAGCATTCAACAATATTTTTGTTTTATCGTATTTCGAACACATTGTAAAGAAATCTAAGAATTTGTTAAGTATTTAGACGTTTAGTCTATTTTTTGAATGTCTATTTTTGGGTCCATATTTCCGTAGTCAAACAATAAGCAATACAACTTTAGTTTTATGTTGTTTTTAAACAAGCAATAACTAACAACTAAACATTTCATTAGTACTTTTCAGAAAATTAATCTTATTTTAAAGAAGCCATAGAATTTTATTGATAAGGCGCGAAGTACTATAAACATTTATACAAATTTATTATTATAATTAATAGTTGATAATTGCAGTTAAAAAAGTAAAAAAGAAATCATTTTTTGAAAAGTGTGATTTGAAAGAAAAAAATTATTAACGTTACAATATTTACCATAACATTTATAAATACATTTATTGCTAGTCGAGTTAATCTAATAATTCAATATCTTTAATCAATATTTTATTATGCAATTTTTTTTTATTTATCCTGTTTTTTTTCTTGATATTCTTTTTTTGCTGAAATTGTTTTTAAAAATAATATTTTTATTGGCAAAACTGAAGTCAAATCTACATTTCATTACAAATATTAGTTACCGTTTATTTGTGAAGATATTATTATTATTATTATTATATTATATTATTATTAATTATTATTATTATTATATGATACTCATATTTGCAAATGAAACACTTTTTCACATAAGTGCCATTTATTGTTATTTCAAAAAAAGAAGTTATAATTTTTGATTAGTGATCACTTTCTCAAGTCTTCCCAACTGATGATAATATAAGAAAAAAAAACATTATTATTGTATACATATATATATATATATATTAAGAAGAAAAAAAAATAAATCTATATCACTTTTTTTGCTTAAATGACATTCCAATATTGAAAATATATTATTACCGTATTTTGATTTCACTTTACTAGTAATTATTGTTGTCTAGTCACTGGACAAATCAAAATATCATTATATTATTATTATTAAAAATTGTTAACACACACACACACAATACAAAAGATTTACCGCTAATTGCAGGGTTATGAACAATGTATATGTAAATTTTAAGCTTTATTTTTATTTTACATTTATTGTAACAAATACTAAAAAAATTTATAAATCGGTTATTAATTTTTTTTGTCAAAATTTTTTTTAAAAAAAGGTTTAGTCAACAAAATGGCCCAAAAGTCAATTTTTCATTATTACGGGCGCATATTATTATATTTTTGGTTAATTTTACTTGTGACTAGATTTAACATACATTTGCTATTTAATCTAGTATTTAATTTACAAATAATAACATAATTTTATTAGATTTGAATCTAATATTTTTTGTGGCCCTTTTGGCCTTTTCATATTGCTATCGTATATATCTATTGTTACACGTGTTTAGCCCTTTTGGCTCTCACTTCTATATTACGTTTAAAAAAATGATGAAGAAAACAAAAAATGTCAAACTTTATTATGTAATGTATATCTTATATCTTATTTTTCTGTGAAAACGAGATGCCCTTTTTGGCTCTTCATTTAACAACACTACTACAAACAAAACAAAAAAACTTTATTCTGTATTACACACTTAGAAAAGAAAAGAATTGTATTGATATTTGCAATCTATTTTTGCTTAAAACATATTTTTTCATTTCTCATAGTTTCTTAAAAACATAGTTCTTTACATAAAATCACTTATATTGTTCGTATACAACACTATTTTTCTCTCGCTTTATTTGGTTTACTTTATTATAATTATACATTTTTTGGCCTTAAGATTAATAAAACTTTAAATTTTAAAACTTATATTTCATAATTTATTTCCTTTTTTCGTTTTTAAAAAGTTATTTAGTTATTAATTAAAAAACAAACAATTGTAAATGTTATGTTAAATTAGAAGTATTTTTAAACAATTGTGAGCTTCGTATTTAACATCAACTAATAGTTCTTATTTAAGAAAAAAAGTATAATAAAAGAAATTTAATAAAAATTGTGTTTCACTAACAGAAAATGGATTTTATTTGATAATACGAGTATTAAAATTCGATTAAAATTCATTTAAGTGACCTCGAATTGGATGTCATAACGATTATCACGATTTACAAAAAGATTAATCTAATTTCAGAACTAGATTTTTACCAAACATTTAATTATAAATTTGATACGTTTATTACTTACTGCAGCAGCAATGGTTTTCAAATTTTATTATGATAGAAGTAAAATCTAATGTATATATCTTAAAAATCACTTATCAACAGAATTATAATTATTAAGTAATTGATAAAGCGTGGTAATGAAAAAATAATTAAAATAGCTGTGTTTCACGGGCAGATATTAAACTTTCTATACAGTAAAATAAAATTTCTAAAAGTAAAATATTTTGTAAGATAATCTAAGATAGGAGCGCGTCAGTAATCCGACGGAAATTATAAAAGAGCGCGACAAAGGTTTGCTGCAATAATTGGCGCTTCTGTTTTGACGTCAATTGTATGAAAAACGGACTATTTTTATGCTTCGATCAGCCTTAATATGTCTGGTTCAAGGATAGCAAAGTATGCGGAAAAAATTATCAGGTTTAGAATATTTAGTGAACAACAATATTAAGAATACTACTATATTATAAAATAAGCCACAACTTTTTAGAATAAAATAAAACAAAAGTAATTTCAATAAATCGCAAAATTAGTTTTAATTTCAGTAAAAATTATTGGGATTTATAATTTAGAGCATTTCATTTGTGTGGCAATATTACTTCTGTGACGATTATTTTGTATTACAAGAGAATCCAATAAAAGATAAATTTATGATAATTTATCAGTTCTAAAAAAATCGTTATTTTCGATTACTTTTGAAAATTTTCTATTACTAAACTTTATTAGATTATGTAAAGTGTAAATGTGTTGCTTCGCTGAATATGTTTTTACGCTATAGAAATATAAAATTAATGATAAATTACGCGAATATCGCAATCATTGAATGGTTTAATTTTAAATTAAAATGCATATCAATTATTAAAGGCTTTCATTCTTTTTCTAACATCAATTCCAGTCTTTTTACCATGAAATCTAATTTTGAAACTTTCATAAGAATAAGTAAACTAAAAATATGTTTGTATCAATTTATTTTTCCAAATGTAAAAAAACATAATACAAAATTAAATCAAACATTTATTTTTGACTTAATCACAATTTTCTCTTTGATAATACACAGTATTTTCATTTTTTCTTCTTTCTTTCTCTTCAATAGTTGTTTTTGTGTGCAATTTGTAAGTTACTGATTCACGAAAGCACAATATTTATTTTAACAGTAAGCTTATTATACTTTATCCAAAGTAATCAATGCTCGGCTGACCCCAAAAAAAGTGCAATGAGAGTCGAATGGGCACTATTATCACATAAACACTATCAGTCGAATGGTTTATTGCATAATATAACGCATTGTGCGCATCAGACACTACCAGATGTATCATCGCGTATACATGTAGTGTATAACGCATCCATAAATACCCAAAAATGGCACTTCCAATAAAATATTATTAGTATTATTACTCAGATATAGTTCTCGGTGTCGTTTATTTATTAAAAAAACGAGGTCGGAATAAATAAGAGTTGAGCGCAACGGTTATTTAACTGCAAAACTTTTGTTAAACAGTATATTCCTAGAAATTATAACGAAAAAATTCGCGTTTCAATATATTGTTTATTATACGTTGTAAAGCTATTTAGTTTGGATTAAATTTTTTATTGAATTGCATTGCATTGTTGATGATTGTTATCACGATATATATTTGGCATTAATTACTTTAAGAGTATTTTTATCAATGATATAATCCTTGATATAAAGGAGAACAAGATTATATTTGATACAAATTACTTATAATGATTTAGTACTTATTTCAAAAAATATTTCTCATTTTTTTGTCGAAATAAGATTTTCGTTTAAAAAACTAAGTTTCTTATTTTAAAATAACTTTTATTACATATCTATTTTTGCTTGATTTATACACTTAATTTAATTTAGTAGCACTCAGAATTTTCAGATTGCAATTAATATAAATAGTATAGATTTAAAACTAAGATTCATTTATTTCTTGAAATAAAATTAGTTTTTTTAGAAAATTCAAATTTTTAGGTTGTAGTTGTAGTTATGGTGTGTGTGTGTGTGAGAGAGAGAGAGAGAGAGGGGGGGGGGTTTTAATATGCTGATAAACTTTTTCAATAGCCTTCTTTTTACGGTTTAAATATAAACTTTAAAGCTTATATTGAAATCTGAATCTAGAATCTAACACTAAATACTTGGTGTCGAAATCTTTTTCGTGAGAAAAATTGTAACAGACTTTTTCTGAAGTAAAAATTGTAGAACTGGTAGGTCTTTGCCTAAGACTCGAACTCGGACTTTCGAAGTTTTAAAGCAAATATTAAATAAATGTTGTGAAAATTGAAAATTTTATCAATTCATGATTTTAAAATAATATAAAAAAAATTTTATGTAAAATTCGAGTCTGCAGGACTCATAAAATTTTTTATGATCGAACCTGCAGGACTCCCAATAATTTAACGCGAACTCGGAACTCTTTTGACATCAAAGACTTTGATTCGAAAAGACTAGTCTAGGGGTTAACTTTATGTCATCTATAATTTACACTTAAACATTCACGTAAACCTAATTACTGTAGTCAATCTTACTTCTCTAATAGTACCGAATTAACATAAACTTTATTTTTTTAAAGTTTTTAAGTTAATTAAAACTTTTTGGATACGTTTCGAAAGAACTTTATTCTTTCATCGTCTGTCCAGATATGAGCGAAACTGTTTTAACTTTGATTTCGCAAAACAACTCTATTTACTTAATTTTCTGCGAAAGACATTTGATACTTACTTAAAAGTTTTAGCGGAGTGAGAGAAAGCACTAAATTTACCTGTTTTAACATCTTTATTGTATCAAAGACTTTGAGCTCTAAGAATAAAGTTCTTTCGAAACGTATCCAAAAAGTTTTAATTAACTTAAAAACTTAAAATGAATAAAGATTTAAAATATTGTGAAAAAACTGAAAAGTTTTACAATATATATACAAAACTTTATTTTGTTATTGTGTTTTTCCAACTAGTTTATAACATTATTTTCTAATTTCATGAATTAAGAATAACGCCTAAAATTTTAATTTTTATATTCCCAACTAAATTTAAGATATTTTGATATTTGCTTAATTATTCTCTAGTTTTAATTATATTCACAAGTTTTTCAATAAACTTACAATTTGTTAGATTGCATTTTCAAATACTATAGTTAACAGTGTAATATATTATAAGTCAATGAAATATATCAAATATTTTTTATAAATGACCGCAATTCTAGTATTAAATTGTGATGATGTAAATAATACTAAAACACTAAATAATCAATTTTAATCTTTATAACATGTGTCCAATCAATTTGAAATCATTAATACCTATCAAAATAAGTAGGTCTACCCTTCAAAAAATAAATTATTTTTAAAAACCTTCTTATCTTCTTTTCCAAAATTTAAATATTTTAAAAAATGAGCTAAATTCTTGTAGATATTGCCACGGCGTTGGAAATCTATAATTCTGTACGTGTGAAAAACTCTGCACCATTGGAATAGGAATCACACCGCGAACTACGTATGCTTGAAGTCCATACGCAGGACCTTTGCCACGAAGAGAGTATCCTCCCATCGGAAGACCAAATGGAACTGGTCCTCTATAGTGATTTGGTGCTGGAAGGTCGTGAAGATAGTGCGGGTGATAACTGAAATATCCGCCGTAAAAGTCTTGACACTTAACTAACGATATATACGTGAGTATAAATATGTAGAGTATGTCGAAATAAATTGTGTCTAAAGTTAGTTTGTATTTGAGCATCATTTTAACCATTTAAATAATTAGTCACTTTTGAGAGGAGAGTAAATATTTGCGAAGAGTACAGTATTTGCCGATTGCATCAATGAATTAATTTTCCAAAAAACATTTTGGCGAAACTAAATATTGTTGACAAGTGATAAAATTTAAACAAATGTTAAAACAACGGTTAAACAAATTTCTTCACATGTCAATAAGAAAAAGTTGATTTAAACCATCACCATATTATATCAACTCTTTTTTTTGCAAACTTATAGCTACAGAAAAAATCCTAATAGAAAATAACTAACTGTTTAATAAATTATTAATATATAGCAACAGAAAAAATGTGCGCAGAAAAGAAGATGTGGACTAAAACTTCTAATCATTTAATGCTCAGTAGTTGAACAACTAGTTTCGAAATCTTGTTTAGTGATATAATACGAAACGCACAGATACTCTGCATTGCCATACTTTCACGATGTGTTAAAGTGAAATTGAATTGCTTGTAAAAGATTGTTTCTAAAAATATATCGTCAGTATAATTCTAAAGACAATAGTCGGCAATTAAGTCGGAGATAACTAGAAGTTCATGCTATAATCTTACAACACGCGATCAAAAAAAATTAAATATGTTTTATTACTTTCGTGAAAAACATTTTAATACTTTAATTAATTTCGGTATAAAAAGTTATTTATAACTTATCAGTTTGTTTAAAGTTTTGTGTTGTTATAAACACTGCAATTAATTTAATAATAATTTTATTTTATACAATTAAACAAATAAAATAAAGTTTTATAAAAATTTCAATTGTATTTATTCAATTTAAATGAATTTTTGATTTTTCTTAAAAGCTTAATCGCTTAAAAACAAAACTCAAAATATCTTTTTTCGCGACTAATGATAAAGAGTTTCATTATACAGTGCGTTCAGTTAATGTCCAATTCGTCAGTATTACTTGCAAGAGTTGAATACACTTTCAAAATTTTTATAACACAGAATATATAATGTTATTTATCTATCATTACGTTATTAAATAAATTTTTTTATTACTATTGAAGTACGATATTGTAAACATATTTGTTGATTGATTATAATTTAATTTAATGTAAATTGTGATTTGTTTTATATGTAAAACTCTAATTAAAATTAAGCAATAATAACTTATTATGACTTGGAAATATCATTTTTATGTTTTTATCGTGTAAAAGCTGTGTTACTCATATTTTTTGAAAAAATTATTTAAAAACTGGGTTTTCAGTTCTCACTATAACATGCAAGATAGGGGTGAAAGTATCCAAACTAGTGTTGAAGGTCTACGGCATTGCACTCCTCTCTGGTTTGTGTTACAGAAGAACTTTTTAACGCTTGTTATGCAATGCTATTGCGATGTCAGATGGAATATATATAAGTCAGCAGAGAAATGTAATTCAATTTGCATAAACTTAATACTTATAATACTAGTATAATACAAGTAAAATTTGGGTCACTGTTAAAAATTTTAGCAAAGCTTTTTTTAACTTATATGCACCACTTTTGGGATTATAATATATTTCAAAAAAGCAGCATAACAGCGCATATCTTATGCCAAAAACGTATTACCGCTTAAGAAGAGTTGTAAACTTTTTGAAACTAATGTAATTTACTAATGTCTGGAGTTCGTAAGATTTGATTATATTAAATTTACGAGTAAATATATTTTAGTATTTTATTTAATCATAAATTCGTAAATTCGAGCCATCGATTCGTAAATTCTCGCATATAAATTCTCTTATATTTTAACACCACACTGTTAGGGTTCACTTTATGTGGCTATTTTTTTTGCAAATTTTACGCTCACTGTATCAAATTTTTATATATTCAAATTTTCTTAATTTTCAATTTTCAATTTTGGAATTTTAAAATGATTGTGCAAAAAATCGATTATATCGTTATATTATAACGTTTTAAGCGTTTCAATAGAAGTTAGCGATTTGTTTGACAAGTTTTAAGCATAATTTATTTCATTCTTTAAGTTTAGAACTTTTAGCGTAAGAATGAAATAAATTATGCAGAATGAATTAATGAAAAAATTATGAAATAAATTATGCTTAAACAAATCGCTAACTTCTATTGAAACGCTTAAAACTCTGCAACAGACCATTTGGTGATATCAAGTTACGCAAAACTTCTCTCACGTTTAGCTAACACACTGATAATATTCATTTAGGGTTGAGAAGGTCCAGAGTGCTGGACGAAATATTTCCTAAATACTGTCTTCGAAACTAAATAAAAATGCATAATAACCAGAGCCTATATTTTTTCTGAACAAAAACAGGCAAATTTCGGTCGGAAATTCAGACAAAAAATATGCATTTTTCGGACATTTTCGGACATTTCGGAAAATTTTTTATCTATAATCTTGAAAACTTATCAATTTTAACGGATATTATTTTATATTGACATAAATTTTTTAAAAAAATTAAAATTACCAATCCTTGAACTTTAAAACTTTTGAGAAAACTTGTCAAAAAATTTGTGAAGTCTCTACCCTGTACGAAAAACCTTGTTTTTAAGTATAATATTCTTAAAAAATGGTGAATTTCGGATAATTTTAGGAGAAATAGGAAAAATTTAAAAACTCTAAAATTTCGGAGATTTCGGAAAGTTAAATGTGGTTAACTTTTATTTGTAATGAATTAACATTTACAACCATTTAAAATTCTGAAAGTTTAAATCAACTACAAAAAAGTCGGATTTCCGAAAAAGTAGAGACTCTGGTAATTAAATTTTCATGTACAGTAATACGTTAATGTGTGAAAATTTTAGGTGGTTCTGCTGAATGTCACAAAAATTTTATTCAAAAATCCTAACAATATAAAAGTAACACAACTACAACGCTAAAACCTAAACTTAAACAATAAAAGAAATTATAATTAAATTTTATTACAACAATACTGTCGGTATTCAGCATAACATCTAAATTTTAGAATATGCATTCTCCAGACGTAATAAATATTTCTAACGCGTGCGCGAGTAAAACATTTCGGGAAACAAAAAAATCCATCCTTACTCGCGCGCGAGTAAAGTGAAATTTTTCCAACTCACTATACTCGCGCAAAATGTTTTTATTTAGTAAAACGTCTATAATTGAATATAATTTTTACAGCTATAATGCTATTTTCAAAAATTCTTTTTTTTGCTCGAGTAAGCATTTTTTCAGTGAGTAAAATTTTTGTCTTACTCGCGCGCAAAATGTTTTTTCTGTCAAACTCCACTATAAATAGTAAGAGTCGGGATGGTCTCATGTCCTTCAGCTAACTCTACATCTAATTGTAGCCTTCGACATCTAACATCGATCAAAATTAATTACAATAGAAAAAGCTAAGACAGGGAAGAGAATTACATAATTTAAAAGAACAGAAAGAACACCACACCTTACAATTACAATATCATCAGATGTAGTAGTGATGTATTTTAAACCATTCAAGGCTACAAAAGAAGAGTATAAAAGGAGAGAAATCCTTTGCTTAAAACACCATTCAATTTTCAATCACTGATTTATTATTTGCTTTGAAAATCACAATCTAAAACAAAACTCGACAAAATGATGCAAATATTGGTATGTTTTTGTTTGAAAAGTTTTTATTTTTATATTTATTACTTTATTTCACGCATTAACCTGTTTAAACAGATCACACTTTTGGTGGTGATGTTGGCACTCGCGGCCGTCACAACTGCACAATACTATGGCGGTATAAAACATTGTTTTAAAAATATTTTTGTCTTAAAAATATAACCAAAAATTAAATTAAAAATGAAATAATTAGGTTATGGAGGCTATGCTGGCTATGGAGGCTATGGTGCTGGCTATGGTTACCCAGCTTATGGTAAATATTTCTATTTTTTTAAATGTTATCAATTAAAATGCAAGATATTATTAAGTTGTTATCATTTTAATAGGTGGCTATTACTATGGCAAATGAGACCATTGAAAATTCACCGCAAACACACATACAAACACAAAAATTTGGACCACTCATGAAGATTCTCTTTTTTATAATTAATTTTTATAAATATCAAAATTGATTTTCCGTATAATCTAAATTTAATTTTTACGCGTAAACTTTTGTAATAAAACCAATTTTTATGTAAAACATTTCTGCTCTTTCTTCTTTAAATAAAAATTTTACATCAAATCAATAAATCTAAAATAATCAAATAACTTTTAAAAACTGATAAAATAAATGAAATGATCAAAAGGTGTGCATTACTAATGGTATCTCATTTTCTCCATCGCGCGATCGCTTTCTAATGCGTTCATAAACCACTTCTGGATTGGACTTTAAATAAACGATAAGATTTGAGCGCACATCCATTTAAACCACTCGTCGATCACAATATACTCCGTTTCACTCAAATGACCACTAAATTTTAGG
>JAQIVF010000894.1:0-17187 GCA_034698365.1 Steganacarus magnus
GCAAGAGATTTCGGGTTTAAATATATTGACATATATTACCGCTTTAAGTTTATGTGTGTCTGTTGGGAATTCTTTTGTATTATTAATGTTTAGTTATTTATATAAAGTTATTTATTATAAAAACTTACTGTAATAATAATTGTGACTTAAAGGATCATTTCAAGCGCAGTCATAAATACTTAGTTTTACTGCCGTATTTATATGTTATGTTTACTATCCGTAGTTATTCGCTCGTATTTTGCTGTGTGCTTTATCTGTCGTATTATTTTTATTGTGCTCTTTCTACGACTAAAATACAAATCGAAAAAATCCATGAAAATTATTGTTGAGTTGCTCTCCCCATCTGTAGTTTTTATTTTTATTTTTGCTTTGTGCTTTGTTTTCTAATGTTTTTACAAACACACACAAACACAAAACTAAAAATAAGAGATTATACACGTATGGCTTAAAATTAAGTTTTCATAAAATATAGTATTTTTGTTTTGTTTGTCTTTTTAAATTCCCCACTTTTCTATATTTAACCTTTTCTTTTCTAAGAAGTTTTCTGTAAAAAAAAATAATAAAAAAAGTTTTAAAACCATTAGTAAACTATAGTGTTAAGGAACATAGTGTTAAAACAATATTTGATATATTATATTCTGAAATCCCTTATTATATCCGATAACTTAGGATATGATATATAACTTGTACCTTATAAGTGAATACTATTTTCCACTCTTCAAACTTTCATAGTTTTTCCCATTTATTTTTATAAATATATATATCACGAGGCGTCAAAACGAATAATTCATTTTTTCACGTCATTCAAGAAATAAACTCGAAGATTAAAGATGTGTGCGTGTGAGAGGAGAGAGAGAGAGAAACAGGAAGAAAACTTTTATTTGGAAATTATATCTAACATAATGTTTTATTTATTTATAAAATGTGAAATGAAGTTGAGACGAAACAGTAACGGCAATTGTTATAATACTTATTTGATATACAGTTACCGATTAAATAACTGGGGACTTAAATGTCAAGTTCACGATCGAACAGTAAGTTAGTACCGCTTCAAAGTCGTACATAATATTCGTACATAATATATGCTCGCATCAGTTTATATTATAATATAATAATAAAAAAAATTTTTGGGAACAAAAATTAGTTTTTTAACCGAAATAACTACTATTTTTGAAAAGAGAGCATTATTATTATTTATTTTAAAAAATATCGGAATGACGTTTGAAGAGGAAGAGAGAGAGAGAGAGAGAATTAAGTGCTTTATTAAATTGTTTTCTTGTGTTGTAATATTAGTATAACTATTCCTAAAGGTCATGTTTACCAATATTACAGTGTATTACTATAATGTTCTTTTCAAAAAAAATATATTAAAGTTTTATCTTAACCAAAAACGGTTACTATAGATTTTTTGTTGTTATATATCTCTTTGCGAGTTAGTTTTTTTTTCTACCAAAATGATAAATTATCCATAAATTCCATAAATTTACATTAATTTTAATTCTTTTAAAATTGTATTTTAATTTTTATTTTGCGTAGCAATTTATGATCTCTTCTCTCGTTATTATAATAACTTACTTTAAGTATATTTATTATTCCTTAACTCATTATTTTTTTGCAATTAATTCTGAAAGTTAAGAATTTAAATAACGCTTTAATATCAGAATTTCGTGCTCCAATCAATTGAATCATGCCATCAATTAGATTATATATATATGGGCGAAATATAAAAGAGAAAAACCGTTGCGTTACGCTTGAATTTTAAACGCAAATTTTTTAAATTAAAAAAGAAACAAATATTTGAATATAAAGGAATAATAATAAATTTTTATCTAGAATAGTCATTGCATTTTTATAAATAATATCCATTGAAGATTTATGATATTATACTCTTAAAAATATATTACATAATATTTAAAATTTTTTGCATCATTAATGAAAATAATTGGGTAATATATATTTTTATATATATAGTTACTCAAAAGATTATAAAGTATAAATATATATATGGCATAACATTTTATGGTCGCTAAGTTACTCTTTTTTTAATGTCGTTATTAAGATCCGCAGCGAAACTTATTTATTAGGTTATGTTAGTACCTAAAGAAATGCTATTTTTTTTCGCTAGAGTATAGATGTTTTCGGATTCGGGGTTATTTTTCACCTCAACTTTTGCGGTTAATTACCCTCTACCTGTAAATACAATTTTATATGCCCAATACTAGATTTTAAAATAATCAAAACAAATATTTTTAAAACATGGTGTGATTTGTATTATTATTTTTTATATGATTCTAGGCTCTTCTGTATCGATGACTAGTCCAATAATACCAAAACCAAAAGAAATCGCCATCAATATTAACACAGATATTAATACTAATACCACTAAAAATAACATCGCAAATACTAATAATAATACTTCAAACACAAATACCGGTAGCAGCAGCAGCAGCAACACCACCACCAAAGGCAACAGTTTTGATAGCTTAGAAAGTCACCGGCAACTAATACATTCATATCGCTTTATCTGGAACAAGCTGGAACAGTCCACCAACTCCGTCGAAGATATCGCCCAATTCGCAATAATAGCACTGCTTAAGGACAAAATGGATATTAATAGCGTACTCATCGCTATTGCCGACGGTATGACAATGTTTTATAGCTATGATAACCGCGCGAAATAGTGCATAGGTTTTATTACTATTTACAAAGTAATTTGTTGGTGAAACGCGCAAACAGAGACAAATACAAAAAAATACAAAAATTAAAACTCCTCTCTCTCTCTCTCTCTCTCTCTCTCTAAATGTTTGCAAAAAAGCTTACTAAGTTATTACTTGAGATGACAGAAAAATCGATAAAAACAATTATATATATTAAGGAATATATAGTGTTTTCTCTAAGTTCAGCAGAAATTTTTTATTTCGATTTTTTTTCTCTACTTTTACCCGTTTAGTTATATAACATATATAAGGGGCTTAATTACTGCAATGTTTGAAGTTATTATATATAGACATATAACATACGCTAACATCTAAAGCCCGGTTTTTTCATGGAATTATAAATACAGAGTTTTTTCTATATGTAATTTATGTTATTACACGAATGTTTACTGTTTATTGTAATATTTTTTGTATTCATTATTACGGTATTATTTTTATTTGAACATTAGCATTATAGCTATTAAATTAGAGAGAGATTGTATTATAATATGCGTTTTCCATCTGGAATTTTCTTATCATTTATGCTTTTTTGTAATTTTATTTTTATTTTATGCGGTTAAGTTGAAACTGATACCAAAATAATGAAAAAAATAACACTCGAATTTATTTTTATAAATTCCTTTTTTTACATTTTTAAAAAAATTATAATTTAATGAGAATAAAAATTCAAATAAAATATTTAAAATAAGGTGATTATTAAGTTTATTAAGTCTCGTCTGTGAATTATGAGTGAAAAAAATAGCTTTTTAAAAGTTAACCAGATTATACTAGATTTTAACGCTGTCATAAAAAAATATTTAAATTTACAGTAACATAAATATTTAAAACTTTCAGTATCTCTTTTTTTTTGGCCAGAAAGGATATGAGATTAAACACTTTACATTTAGATTTACCCGCCATTGCATGCATAATTTTAATTTTAATTAAAAAATCTTTAATTTTTACTCTTTCCTGTACCGTTTCTTTTGAAAAACTTTCGTTTTCCCGTTCTTTCGTTTATGTGTTACTTAATTTTTTTTCATTAGTTTCTACTCTGAAATAAAATTATAGTGAATGTCAACTGGGAATCCTTATTTGAATCTTAATTAAAAAACTAGACTTAAATTCTGACAAAAGAAACAATGTCTTGAGCTAAATTAAACAGTATTATTGATTTTTCTAATTTGACACCGGTTTTTAGTAAAAGTATTGACACCGTCTACTTTAAACATGTGAGTGATTTTTTTTTCTTCTTTAAATTACCACGAAATCAAAGCCAAGTGAATGATTCAATGCATTGGTCTTTACAAATAGCTTTTCTTAAGATTCAAGATTCGTTGCCTTTTCTTATAGAATTTTGTCACGTAATATGTCTCTAGTCTATAAAGTGATCCGTTTTTTTGTTTGTTTTTTATTTGTTGGTCAGTTTGATATATAAGAGCAATAAAATCTATCGTTGACTTTAGTTTAAAAGCATTATATATAATGCTATAGCTATATATATATAAATATATATATATATATTTATATACTGTATAACTGATATAGTGAATTATAAACATATAAACTCTAATTATGTATCCATTATTATTGTGATAAATATTTACTATATTGAGTTACCTGAGAGTTACAATCAAGTAGTAATAATGTATAGATGAATAAAAATTAATTGCGTTTCATGGTTGAAAAAATAATTGACACACGCGATCACAATATGAAGCCAATTATGGATCGGCAAAGCTTTTTGTTCGCTGCACGCGTGTTCACAATCGCTATCATTAATGCATTTAGAGTTAGAAAAAAAATCGCGAATAATTTTTTTAGAAAAATAAACAAAAAAAATAGTTTCATGCATAAATATTATTGTTATTATAATTTTTTATGTTTATTATCTGTATTATATCGTTGTGTTTACTCAGTGATTAAATTTGTTTGCAATGCTATTAAAGAAGATGAACTGTGTTTTTTAATTGAAACGTAAAAAATGTTGAATATCACTGATAGAGAAAAAAACAATATTTTAGCTGAATTTATTTATCAAGGGAATAGAGAGGGAACAAAAAAAATTTACGCATAATAAACGAAAATTTCACTCTAAACTTATTTTAAAATAAATCTTTTTTAACATGAATAAAAAATCAATAAATTTTACACTCAAATAACGATCACTCGTTAAAAGAGATCACTTTGATTCTGAGATTAATTAAATTATTATTACAAGCGCAATGTAAGAACAAAAGCGCTTCCATAGTTAAATAGTTAGAGAGCTAAAACAGATATTTAATACCGGTATTATTCGTATTCTTTCAGATGATTATTGGGTATATTAAATAAATATTAGGACATGTTTCATCTTCTTATGTTATTCGAAACATATTATGGAACAAACCTATCCTATTGTTACTCATTTTATTCTGTACATTAATGCAATCAATATAATGTTACGAGCAAATACCAAAGCAAATACCAAAGCAAATAGCAGCTGAAAATTCTTTTATTAGTATAAAATATAACGCAAAACAAAGTAAAATTATATAATATTCAAGTCACAAGTTATAATAAACTTGTATGGTTGCGTCTATTATGTTTAGACGTAAGAATTGATACCATAAAATTTCGTTTAAATTAAATTAAAAATAAATTGAGTTCAGTTTCAGACTTCAGTTTAAAATATCTTAATACAATCAAGTCAAAAATTTAATACCTAAAACAACCAAATGCAACGAAGCTCTTATCGCCATTTACCGTATATTTTTAATCTACTTATTAAACTTATTTATCCAAAAATTATGAATATATTTTCAACAAAAAAAATATTATCAAAATCCCCATTAAGGGAAATATCCGGAAATGATATTTAGCGGTAAGCTCACAGTAATACATTTTGATAACTTCTGTCACTGACAGATACAGTGGTACAAGTAATGTCTATTACTGGTATCAATTTATTTTCGAGAATCACATTTACTAATATTAACGCTTACGACTTCAAAGCAATCTTTACTACGTCTTGCATTAATTTCTTTGATGACAAGCAAAAGGCTTTTTGTTTAATATTATTCGATATTCATTCCCATTGAATTCCCTATGAATTAGCGTAAAATATCTACTTTAATCAAAATTATTACCATTTTGTTAATTAAATTAATCTAAAATATATGCATTTTTATGAGGGTTTTCTCAGCACTGAAATTATCTCATGATTCTCTCACTTAAGGGAAACGTTAAGTTCTCGAGTTGTTTTTAAAAATGACAAAACTACAATTAAAATTAGTTCCAGTTTTCATAAAAGTTTCTCAATAATACTTTCAAAGTAGTTTTATCCTATTTTTAAAGTAAACTGTATCGGATTAACTATTACGATAAATATTTTCCATTCCACGTATTGGTATTTATAGATGAGAATACAAATCAAAACTCCATTTAAACTATTGTTAAATTATGCTGAATCTAAGTTGATTTATAACAATAAACTACGCGCTGATAAATAAGTTTCAGTTGGGCTGAGAGACACGTTCTAATATTTCAAAAAATTTGATCTTAAATATTTTTTAAATCATGAGTTAAAGAGTTAAAAGTTACGAGTTACCAATTTATAGTTTACCTCAAAATTTTCAGCACCACCTACACTGCATAGTAGCAACTCATTTAATTAATGTATATTAATCTCGTTAACACGCGTTGTTACCAAAAATTATGCAGCGCTGATACAATCAGAAAATTATTTTTGCTTTTCGCGTATACTGTACACAAATTTTCACAAATATTACATGTGCTGATATATTAATATGATGTACGAGCACTTTAGCAAATAAAGTTTATTATTTATTGGTATTTGCATTGAACATGACGCACCATTTTTAGATAAATAAGCGAAATAAACAATTGCCTAGAATTTAATGCAATCATTTTTTTGTTTGTTTGCCCGTTTCAGTGCCACTGATAGGAATCCATTTAATTATATTTATTTAGCATACTGTGCTTAATTAATAATATTAAAAAAGAGCCCCAATAACGTCTAGCATTATTTTTGTTTATTGCCACTTCTGTTGCAGTGAATTATAGTATAAATTTAAGTTAAAATTGATTTAGAGACGAGTATATGCGAGCATTAATGACATTTAGGACCAAATGATGAAAACCAGACCGAAATTAAAAGCGCTTTTAAAAGAGAGTCTGAAAATTGTTTTAAGTGTTGCTTGAGTTTTTGTTGTTCTCGTTGTAGTGTTCGTTTGTATACTAATTATTATGCGAGTATATTGTTATCAAGGGATAAATTAGCACAGCATTACCTGATTTTATTCATTTAATAGCAATTATTTCGAATAAAATAAAAGTAATGATATTATCCTACAACTGTTTAATGTATTCTCGACACGTTAGCTCGAAATAGAAGCACAATGCGAGAGAGAGAGAGAGAGAGAGAGAGAGAGAGAGAGAGAGAGAGAGAGAGAGAGTGAGAGTGAGTGAGAGGAAGTATTAATGATAAGAAGTTATTATTACAAATGATATTAATAATTACATTTTTAAACCATTAGTACTGGAATAATGCATTATTAATTATTCTCATTAAAAATCAACATTTTTATTGTTTCCATGACTCGGATATAAAACAATGCCACCGATACTTGTTTAGCATATATTGTATTGCATTGTTTATTTTTGTGCATTTTTAATGCATATTTACGAATATTTTAATACCGCAAATATTTATTCTAATTAGTTTTGCTTTTATGAACATTTATGGGTACAATTTTTGAATTGGTAATATATGTGATATACTGTTATGTATTATAGAATTTTTTCGTCAGGAATTTTGCGAATATTGAATTAAAATTAGTTCAGCCACAACTGACCACAAATTGATTTGATTTACTGTAACGATATAACCCACTCAGAATAATATAGATCTTTATAAACAAATTTCAAACTTTTATGCACTTTTTAAATCTCACTCTCAATTAAAAAATTAATGTTCAATCATTATTTGTGTATAGCCTCACGTCAAATCGAATTACTAAGTCAATTATCGCTGACACCACCAGCCAGTGATTCGACTTCGAACAGCGCATCGCCATCGACACCACCAGAAACTCATGCAGTGGTGTCATCGGTTAGATCGAGCAATGCGGGCATTTCTCAGCCATGGCTGTCGTCGCCGTACATTGAATTACCGGTATCAACAGCGCATCAAAACAAATGGACACAACGAGTACCACAACCACCAGCGCCTATTGGTTTCGATTTTCGTTCGGTCGGTCACTACTTGGGCTCAACGCAAACACCTCAAACCCCGATACAGCTGAAACCCCCGGGATGGTCGGCCCCGGCCTGGGCTCACAATATACTGTCAACTATCAACGAACCCATCTCTTTGGTGAGACGCAACTCGGCATTTAAGAAAACATCCTCAACCGTATCGCCAGTGCGGTCTGTATCGCCAATCGGCGAGTAAAATAATAACACTTACTAATGTCTTTAAAATTTTTCGGATATTCTATATATGTTAATATATAAACTTGTGTGTTGCGTACGTGTGTATGTGAGTGTTTGTGTCACTTATACGAGAGTATTATTAATTTAAAAAAATAGTACTCGATAAATGCGCTGAAAATTATTTAAAGTATAAGAGAGTTAACGATAGAAATATATATATATATTAAAGTAAACATTTTTCTGCTGTCGGAGAGAGATTGGCAGTACCTGGTAATGAAAAATTATTATTATTATTATTATTACATATATAAATGTATATTAATATCAAAAGTAAACACAAAGAAAGAAAGAAAGAAGAAAAAAAAATACTTTTCTTCTCAATTTTATTATTATTATTATTATTTTTATAAATATATATTTATATATTCTTTCATTTTCACTTAAATTGCGTTTGAGGTGCTGTTGTGTTTTTTATTAATATTATTATTATTATTATTATTTTGTTTAGTTCGCAATATATATATATATAACTTATCAGCGCTTATATTCTTATTAAGAAAAAAAGTTTATTCTCCTCTAGTTTTTTTACTTTACATATAACTTAACTATCTATATGTCATTGCAAATAAAATAGTCTCTGCATCATAAATACAAACTTAATATATTAATACATATAAATAAGATAATGTTATTTCTAGTCAACACACGCCAAACACACACACACACACATACACATACAGACACAGACATTGCTAAAAAAACCAAAACAAAAAACTCCTCATTTTTTCCCCGCAACTGTTGTTGTAAAATAAAAAGTTTTGACGTCTTTTTTTCTGTGCAAACGATTTACGAGAATTTATCGCCAGCCATAAACGTGTTTACTATAACTGAATTTTTTTGTTATTTCTGCTGGAAAGCGAGAGAAAAAAAATACGCTCACCCAAGAAATAGTCATTGAAGCCAGAGAAATGTTTTTGAAACCAAAGAAAATTATTAAAATATATATTTATTACAGTGTGAGACAAAAACCAAAAAACAAAAACCGAAAAAATTCAAAGCAATATCTTCTATATATATTTAAATATATATTTAAATTTAAACAAATATTCGCCATTTATTTCTTTACGGTATTGTAGTTTTAAGAATTTATATCATAACTTTTAATCATGTTCCGAAAAAAATAAGTTTTAAAAATACATTAAAAAAATCTTTTCAAAGATTTAAAAGCCACTAGGCTTATAGAGGATTTTATTGTCGAATTTAGTTTTTTTTAAATATTTTAGTGAGTTTTAGTCAATATAAATAGTTTATAAAAGTGATTATTTAATTATTTTAAGGAAAAATAAGGTTTCTATTTATGGCTCAATATTATAAATGTTAATTATAAAATATTGCTCACATCACATGATCTTTAAAAGATTTTTTTTCGGAATTTTAAAAAAATTCTAGAAACCAAATAAATTTCTTAGTAAAACAAAAACCTGTTGTCCACTAATTTTTGCGAGACACAAAAAACAAACAAAATTGAATTTTTCTAAGCTAGTGTTTCTAAGACGCGAAATCTATATAATAATTATTTTGTTAAATTTTTAGTCCCTTATTATGTCTAGTGAAAAAAAATGAAAAAAATAATTTTTCTATGGATTTCTTAACTATTGCCAAATTAATGTTAACGTTTTCTTGACATGTATGCTACAGTTATTATCATCACGAGATAACTTATTGTTATTTTCGAGAAAATGAAAATTTTCCACACACACAACTATTTTACTTATATTTTACAGTTATCTTTATTGTTATGAAACAATTAAAATAGATTCGCATATTCAAAACAGAAAAAATGCGAATATAAAACTATTTTTAAATGACTCTACAATAAATAGTTTAACACAAACACTAATAAAAAAACTTTGTGAACTTATCAGTTCTCGTATAATGTACACTACGCTAAAGAAAGTACAGTAAACAAAAAAAAATTTAAGATTAATCACTGTCAACAAACACTTCAAACTCTATGTAAATATAAACGTTAAGTGTTGAGTGAGAGAGTGAATCAATTAACACATAATTGCAGCGACAAATAAACTTTTCAATACAATGGAAGAAATCAAAAAAATCTTGTCATATAAGTTATACATTAACTTATGTACAGTATAATATATATATATATTCTCTATTAACAATACCAAAACAGAAATCTGAATTAATGGTACTAAAAAATAACTATAATTTAACTATAGCTGAAGAATTTCTCAAAGAAATTTTTTAAAAATCAAATAATGTAACTCGCATTAAGACAAATATTTGCCTTAATGCGAGAAAAAAATATATCAGGGGATTATTTTTAATTATAAGTTCGAATTTTTTTATTGGATAATAAATGTATTTAATTAAGTGTGTGTTGTTGGCTAAACTGTTAAAAACACGTTCGCAAATTAATATGTAAAACACAAGTTTATCGCAATTTGAGTGTCGGAACTCATGTTAGATGCGCACATTTATTGTTAAAAACAAAATACTGTACTGTAACTGTAATAATTGGAAACTTGTTAAAAGTTATTGTTGTTTGGATTGAAAAAGTGAGAGAGAGGTTAGAAAAAGACTGGAATCACAGTATAAAATACGTAAATTGTGATAAGATTGTGATAATAATAATATTAAAAATATTTAAAAAATAAATATACCGAACGCTTAAATCTTGTGTGTCGAGAAAAATAAGAAAGAATGTCACTGTGTTTAAACACTATAATAAAGTTTTATGTAAAGTCTATCGAATTGTGGACTTAAAAAATTACTATTAACTTAATCTTTAAATTACTGTAATACATTGATAATTGTTATAAATAAATATTATATCCTTATTAAAAATAATTCAATTGTTTAAATTTATTTCAAATTAACTCGATAAAAACATTTACAAATAGATATATCTATGCAGTGGTGAAGCAATTTGTTTAGTTTTTCTTAAATATTTCTTTCTTTTCAATTTCAATATCAAAATTGCTTATACTGTATAAAAAAATGGTTGCGCGAAATACTTTTCCAAATAAAATTTATTGATAATTTCAAATAGACAATAGGAATCACGAGTCATAAATTCGGTTAACGTACGCTATTAAGTAATTTACTCAACTTTTACGCGCTTAAGCTGTTATGACTTTGTATTTCCTGGATTATTAGGCGAATCTATGATATTTAACCGTTGAAATACAGAAAATTTCCCCTCTCTTAGTGTAATTCCGACTTAAAGAATCATATAAAGCTCATGAACTTATCGAGAGACTTGTACTTTTTAACTAAGCATGAAATTATAAATAGCATATATGAAGATATATATAACGACTCCTTCAAAATATTATGATCTTGATTCTGGGTTTTGACATTTAGACGGAACTACGAGATACTTATATTTTACTGGCTCAGAGTCAGAGGAAAACTTTTATAGTATCTAAACATATTTTTATAATAAAATTCATTGAAGCCTTAAAACTTTTATGATTTTTCGAGTCATTTATTTCACTGTTCTAGTAATAACATTGGACTAGATTTTTTTTTGCGTTATGGTTACAAATGATAAATTATGACAATACGACTATTATTATAACTGTTATTGAATAAACATTACAGATTTATTTCACTGTAACATGCCATACATTGTCAATAATTTTTTTGCGGAGATCAAAGTCATTTAAAATTTAAATGAAATGACTCAATGACTTAATAGTTTCAATAGAACGGAACGCGCGCTTTATGTTCGACTATGCTTTATAATTATTAAATGAGTTTTAAGATTTGTTTGTACCCTAATCCACCCCAAACTTGTAATCTTCAGTTTTTACCATATGCTGCAAACAATATGTTTGTTTGCTTGTTTTTTTGCTTGCTTTTACATATTAAATGTACTGAAATATTGAAATCTTTTTTTTCAAATTATTTCGCGATTCAGTGAATGCATAAAAATCCCTACAAAGTTAAAAATTATTCAAATAACTTGAACATATCTAAATATATTTTAATACTGTATAAAAAAAATAAAAGCAAAAGTAAAGAAAGTTTTTTAATATTCTCTGATAAACATATATATTGAGTGAATAAAGTATTTTTTTAGCGAAGATACGATCGTGTCTAAGCCATCGATGAAAGCGCTGTTCCGCTTATTTCAACACAACTACTACCGCTACCGTATTTTCATTAGTAATCCATAAAACTCTACATTAGTCTCTTAATCAATAATGTGCATTAATGCGGACAATTAATGATATACGATGTAAGTTGCGTCAGGGAATCGCATTCGCGAATGAATTATTAAAAAATATGCTAATAAAACGAGAAAACGGGTTTTTTTTAGGAAAAACATCAGGAGATAGTCAGCGATGTTACTTGTTGTATGAATAATAAAGACATTTTATTGCGCAACTGTAGAAATTATTTGGTGTAACAACTATTTAAAATATTATTCTTTCTTTTATATAAACTAAATTAACTTATTTTTTATCGAACATAAATTAAATTTTGGCGTTTTAACAAAAATTATCATTCAGGAAAAAAAACAAGAAAAAAATTTTAGTTGAGATGTTATCATATTCGGTGATATACAGAATAGCCTTTTTTATGTATGTTTACGTAATAATTTAAAAAATTCAAGTTTTTTTTCAGTTTTCATACTATCCATCCATTTTAAAATTACAATAATTTGCGACTAAAATTTTTTTTTGTGTGTTGAAGATTTTAAACTTCAGACACAATAAAGCAGACGCGATTCAGACTCTTCAGACACAATTCAAGTGCACGTGATGTAATCGCAAAATGAAAATTATTTTCGAGTAAAAGTAGTTCACGATTAGTTGTTAATTGAATTCGCAATAACTTTTCGAAATAACGCAGCGCATAGCTATTATTTTTTACTAATGACACTAAATTCTCATGTATAAAATTATTGCTATTCTTTTTATCTTTATTTTTAACTCATAATTATGTTTATGATAATTTTTCCCCATTAAGTTTTAAGAAGTTTCTAAGTCTCTAATAAATAATTAAATTAAATTTTTATAGATAAATATTTAAATATTATATTTTTGTTACAATGAATGTATTCTGTTCTTGAAAATGTTTTCTACATGTATAATAAAAATTAATGTTTAAACTAATGTTTTAAGAAAATTAAACAAATTTTAAATACATTCTAAGAAAAATTCTAAATTAACTAAGAAAGTAAAGAAATCGAAATGGACTAAATAAAAACAAATAAAGAGACCTAATTACTAGCACAAACAAGCGTGGATTAAAAAAAGTATTTATTTTTTTGTCTAGTTAACTTGAAAATACAAGTAATTGAGTATAACAATTTGTGCTACATTTATATTGTTAAGTAACGAAAATCGAGTTACTACACGATACTTTCTTAATACCCTTATTGAAACTAAGTTTGCAGCTTAATAAATGGAAAATTTGTACAAAAACATGCTTACAATGCAATAACATCGATGGAAAAAGTCTATACTGAGTTATATGTTAAAAATAACTCATAGAAAGTTTAACTCAAATATATAATATATATATTTATTATATAACATAATTGGATGTTGGCCTTGAAACGTCGCGTATTCAACCAGGAAGAGTGAGCGTGTGTGTGTGTGTGTGTTGCATGGATGCTGCGACAGCGAGATTATTATATGCCACTACAGCTACTAAATGAATATCGATCGGTTACTGTCTCTCTCGCAAGTCCAATACGCTTTTACGGCGCGCTCTAATAAGATTTTCGTATTCTCTTTTTTTATGGACTTACATAACATGTTGCACGATGTTTGGTTTAGTCAGAGATCTATAAAACTTTTACAGTGTGTTTCGAAAATTATTCTCTTTCTCTGCTTCTATTTTTTTGTCGTTAGCATCATCGCTACCCTCTGGGGGATTACGAAGAATTAAAGGAATGTGATTCGTGTGTTGCGGTACAGATAAAATACAGCTTCACAGCAGTTTTCATATCAAGTTATATAATACACACACGGTTTTCTGATAACGTAAGAAAAGCGTAAAATTATTGAAACATATAAAAAGGGGTTTTGTGTTTCGGAAACATTATAACTCTTACGCGTCATAATAATTGATGTCTAGTTGTTGTTGCTGTTGCTGTGTTGTTGTTATTGTTTTTCCTTCGTCTTCTTCTTCCTTCTCATCTTTTTTCTTCTTCTTTTTTCGTTGCCTCGTCTCTCGATCTAATTAATTGATTTCGCTTTAGCGCTCGCATTAACGCTGTCATCAATTTAACTGGGCTTTCAACTGCACGTTTCGGACTGTAATCCACTAGTAGATATAATTTAGTGTCTGGTGATTAATTTATTGTAATCTTTAACATAAACAGTTATCTGTAAAAGAGTTTGTCAATACTCTATAATGGGTAATATCGAGTGAGTGTTATTGTAAAGTTTTTAAAAAGGCTTTGAGGTTTCGTTGTGTAAAACAAATAAGATTTGTTTAACAAACGTTTTTTCATGCATTTGAAGATTACTCGCTTTTGGCGGTAAAATTAGCATAATTAATTTAAGCGCCGGTGAATACTATTGAGTTTATTTTGATATTATTAGGCAAATCTTTTCTAAATTAATTTTAAGAGTATTATTATAAGGGTTTAATTTATTATCTAAATTATTATTTCGTCTTTCTAGAATCCTATTGTTTTTACTGATAGAAATTGATAAATATGTCATTATTTATTTAATAAAAACATTTTCTAACCATAATTTTGGTCAATTTAATAAAATTCAGAAAAAATTAGGGTTGTATTGAAAAAAATAATGTTGTTTTAAAACTTAAATAACGGAATTACTTTTATGTGTATAAACTGCAAACGTATAAGAAATGTCTAAAAAAGTGTTATAAATAATTTATACTAATTATTTTGTATGTTTGAAAAAAAAAACTTAATTCAATTTTAAGAATATTTTACTCTCGAATATTATTGATTATAATTGTAAATTATAGCTACTTATTATATTACCGCAGTTTATCAAAATAAGCGATTAGTTTTTTATTCTCGTTAAAAATTAATGGGCATTAAATTAGTAAAGGATATAAATTATTTAATAAAAAATATTCTGTTAGCAAACACACACACGTATATTACAATATTAATATATTTATTCTAAGTTTGGCTGAATCATGAGTTGCCCACACATGAATTATTTTTAGGAGTTAAATATTTATAAGAAACAAGTTATAATATATTAAAAGCCAAAATGCAAACAATGTTACTTTAAGCGCAGTAATGTTGTATACATTTTATAAATATAAAATTTGCTTCATTTTTTCCCTGTAACGCGTATTACACTGCAAATGCTTCGCTTCTTTTTGTTTGTTTTATTATGAGTTGACTATAGTTTAAACGCATTATACTCTTTTGATGTCCGCTTTAGATTTCTCTTTGCATAGGAAAAAACGAGAACGACATAGTGATGTCCAGCTCACTTTTTGTAAATAATTTATTTGAAATGACACTAATATTAGAATGCATATTCCATTTTTTTAGAAGTATTGAAGTTGAGTGAACAAATACGCACACACACACAGACGGATAAACGGAGAGGTCAAATCGATACAAACAATGAAAGCTAACAAAGTTGATACTTTTCTTTCAAAATAAATTCTTTATGATTAATAGCAGTTAGAAAGAAGTTTTCAATTTTATTTTAGTTAGTTTATAACTTTTTTCGCTGCCTTTTTGTTGTACACTATTGAATAACAGAAAATTTGAGCTCAGCAGCAAAAAATTATATAGGAATATTCTCTCTCTCTCTCTCTCTCTCTCTCTCTCTCTCTCTTTATTTTATTTTGTATTTCCTACAGACTTTCCTCTATCTCTCTGTGTGTATAGAATTACATTTTATTCAGCTTTTATAACAAATTATACTGTACAGTGCAGAGCGCTTTTATGTTCGCTCAGTGACGTCAAGGGTATATTCGGTTTTTTTCTTATTCCGAAAATTGTGCTTTTAGACCGACAAAAAGCAAGCAATTGTACTGCAGATAAGAAATGGGAGATAAAATTTTTCTATTGAGATTGAAAATGATTGCTATCAAGTTTTAAACTGACATCAGCCGAACCAAAAAAAAAAAATCAAAATGACAGTTGAATAAGTCACCAGTTTTTCAAAAAAAACGGAATATTATTTATGTTAAAGAATTAATACATAACCCCTCAGAATCAAAAAAGAAAATTTATATATAAAAGATTTATGTGCAGCGTTCAGTTAGGGAATGGTGGAGTCGTAGCCTTTAACTCGTAGAACATTGATATATGTTATTCACTTATTCACTTTAACGCGCAAAACAATTTTCACTGATTTTTAAAGCAAAACATTAAAAAAAAGTATACAAAATATAAATTTTTATTGGAACGAAATAAACGGTTAGACTCGTACTTTTAACGTGTCTACTTAGTAAAAATAATGTTAAATATATTATGGCATATTTTACGTTTTCTCGCATAACTAGAAGACAAATGAGGTGAAGTGTGGACATTAGAATGTGCACTCAAACAGTTTAATTAGATTTAGAATGTGCGGTGCAGTGGAGAAAATGTGATATATAGTGCTATACATTATTTATTAGTTTTTTTAAGAGTGTACATACATTTTTCTAATAAAATATTCAAAAATAATAGATATTTCACTTTTTAGACGTGGAAAAAGCAATAAAAGGTGAAAAACAAAACATTATGCGTTTTATATTAACTGTTAAAATTTTAAAAGAATATTTCGGTGGAAAAGAGCGTTTGCTGTTAAGTATGTGTATTAAAAGAATATAAATATCGAGAGAATTGTATGCAAGAAAATACAGTATATAAGGAAAGAAATTATTATGACACGAATGATCGATTGAGATGAAAGAATTGCGGCGATCGTCAGGAGCGTAGATATACAGGTATCGATCGATAAAAATTAAAAATTTCCAGTTTTCTCATCACTTTCCAAGAATTTTGTGATCATCCCTGCCTTAAAAATTAAACACATTGAATGGTTTGATTTACCGAATTCTGGTTATAATTTTATTATTA
>JAQIVF010000895.1:0-17174 GCA_034698365.1 Steganacarus magnus
CTGAACTAAATTAACTTAACAAATAACTTTATTACACTACAAATTAATACATGTGTTGACGTGTTTCAATGAACAGTCAATGCGATAATGCTTAACAATAATAAGTGTGTGAGAGCTTAAATAAAGATAGATTAGCAATATGTGCATAACTAATAGTTTAAGCAGTACTGCGTATATAAGTGAAAGACAATAAGAGTTTACATTTATAATGAAAGTACTTTTAATAATAATGGGTGACGTTAGTGTCATAACAATACTATAAAAGTTTACTTTAAAGTTTGAAATATAGATGAAAATAAGCTCAAATGTTGTGATCTTGAGCATCAGCTTCTGTAGCTTTATCTAAAAAAAATCATATAAGTTGACCATGTGCTTTTGAGTTGATATGTGTTTTGAATTTTAGCTTGAGCTTTGAAATTATAATGCACTCATAATTATAAGGATAACATAATTCATTGCGTTTAATTATTAAAGTTAAACGGTTAAGATTTTGCAATACAACATCTATTTTTAGTGGTCAGCTTTTTAGCTTACGGTCAGCTTTTTGGACCACAATTTTTGATAATTTTTTTTCAGCTGTCAGCTAATAGAAAAAAAATTACAATTAAATGTCTGCTTTTTTATAATTTAACAAAATAGTAAATAGATTGTAGACTGTAATATGCTATGTAATATGAGTTTGTAATAAATTGCATATATTTATGTAAAATGATAACGCGCACAACGATAATACATTTTCAATTAATATTTTATAGACAATGAAATACTGTTTAATATTAAATTTTATGATCAGATAAAATAATACAATGATAAACAAAAGCAATAATAACTTAAAATGTATAAATATTATAATTTTGTGTAATATTTATATTAAACATGTCTGATAATGAATTCGACAAACAATTATCGCCGAAACGGGCCAAAAGATTGTGCAAATTTAATGATGATTGGCTACAATGTGGTGAATATAAAAATTGGCTGAAAAAAAGTGCAAAAAATGAACTCAATGCGTATTGAAATATATGTTGTGTTGATTTTACTATTAAACACAGAGGTATTGCATCTGTTAAACAACATTCAAGCGGTAATAATCACATATTAAAAGATAAAGCAATAAAAAGCAATGTTTCTGTAAAAACACTATTTGCTAAAAATACTACAAAAGAAGAGGAAATAATTATTGCCGAAATGTGTATCGCATATCACACTATTATACATCATTTGAGTTATTTGTCTTCAGATTGCAATATAAAATTAATAAAGCAATTATTTACGGATTCAACTATTTGTAAGGGACTGCAGTGTGGAAGAACTAAATTAAAAGCTATTGTTGAGATTGTTTTTTGTCCTCATTCAATTGGACTTCATGTAAACCAAATTCAAAACAAATACTTTTCAATAGCAACAGATGCCTCAAACAAATGTAATGTTAAGATATTTCCGATTGGCATACAATATTTTGATATAAATAAAGGGATTGTAAAATTTGTGCTCAATTTCTATGAAAATCCAAATGAGACTTCTATTTCAATTTATAATGATTTAAAGTCATCTTTAAGTAAATATACGCTTAGTTTAAACAAAGTGATTGCATTTAGTGCTGATAATGCATCGGTTAACTATGGTGCACATCATTCTGTGTTTACTAATCTTAAAACTGAGAATGATTTATTAATTAAAGCAAATTGTAACTTCCATGTGTTGCACAATACTGCAAAGTTCGGACTATTAAAGTTACCGTTCGATATTGAGAATATAATTTTAAAGATTTAAAGTCATTTTTCAATATCAGCCAAAAGAGTGGCAGCTCTCAAATCTTGTTATGAATTGTTAGAGAACGACTAGGAAAAAATTATTAAACACGTACCAACTAGATGGCTCTCATTATATCCCGCAAATCAAAGACTAATTAATAACTTCGATGCTATTAAATCATATTTTATTGGAATAAGCACAGAAGAATGCCCTGCAATTATTTGCGACTTAATTTGGGATAGTACTGAAACAAATGAAATTTCAGTATCAGAATTATATCTTCACTTTGTACATCAATTTATGAGAATATTTCACAATTCAATATTATTGTTAGAAAATGACTCCACGAATGCAACTAATCTGTATCGCATTATGTCAGATATTAAGGGAAAATTAGAAACACGAATGCGAACTAGATTTTATGGAGCATTTGTTAGCAAAAATTTGAATAAATTCAGTAAAGTACAACAAGAATCGCTTTTTACTGAAGCAAATAATTGTTATGAAAGAGCACTACAATACTTGAAAAAATCATTTGATTTTGAAAAATCTCCATTTAAGTTGTTTGAAGCTCTCAATTTAGAAGAACCATTAATTTACGATAAAGTTTTGAAAATTAATAAACTATTTAAGACTAACATCGATGAAGATATTTTATTTGATGAATGCAACACATTCAACAATTACTTAATTAATATTGGAAGTGATATTAAAATTTGCGATAAAAAGTGGTGTAAAATCCTTTCACAAATTCAATTACCAAATCTACAAAAATTAGTTGAAATCGTAATGAGCATACCAAAAGGCAACGATTTTGTCGAGAGAGTATTTAGTATAATGAAAAAATGTTGGCCTGATGGAAGGAATTCTCTACGTGTAGATATGGTTAAAGCTGAGGTCTGCACAAAAATTAATTATTCGATTAGTTGTTCAGAATTTAGAAACTTTATATTAAAAGATAAAGAACTCATCTGTGCAGCAAATTCTCAAAATAAATATAATTTTATTGTATAATATTGACTAAAATTTTTAAATTTTGCTAATTTTATTGTTTTAATGTATTTAAAAATATATAATGAAAAATATTATTTGTCAGCCAGTGTCAGCTTTTTTTGACAAAATTTTTAATAATTGTCCGCTTATATTTTCAAAAGTACTTGGCAGCACTATCTATTTTTGTAAACTTGTTACCTTTAGAAGTTTCTTCTCATTATTCTTACTTTCTCAACTATAAAACTCACATTATTTAATCAGTAGCATGTATTTAGCATGTAGTAAGTGTAATACTGACTGTTATTTGTAATTCTGTTTTAATTTGCCCAGACAACTCATAAAAAAAGGATTTATGCAATAATTCTGGTGGATTTTTACTTTTGCCTGATTTGTATGAAAATTGCACAAAAACTAACATTACTGGCTTATTGCGCTTAGTTTTGGACAATACTTTGGATTTAACCCTCTCGTTTTACGGTTTTTATCGATCTCTTAACCATTTCCCTCTACACAGAAATTCTAAAATTCCTGGATTGACATGAGAAAACATTTTAGTTTTGCACACTTTTTGTTACGCTGTGAATGCAGAAAAACTTATTGCAGATTTTATTTATTATTAGAGTATATGCAAAAACAACTATAATCAATCGCCTCTACACACAATAATTATAACAGATGTTTATCACTAACTTTATTAAAAAAATCAGGCTTTTTTAAATCCTGCTAATCAAATAAAATTAAAGGTCTTAATATGATTACTAATAAAATAGGATCTATTAATAAAAAAGAACATCCATTAAATTCATAATTGAGTTTTATATGCCTAAGATTTTAGCATTATTAGCATCATTTTATTTATTTTGTAGTATAAAAATTTATGAATTATCATGGAAGTTACAGGCATCGTTGAAAAAAAGACCTTTGTCGGCTAAGACTACTTATCTCTCTCTCTCTCTCTAAATCTTCCTTCCTCTACCGTTTAATTTTCAACTATACAGTTGGGTACACTATCTGTTAACACATTTCAGTTTTTATTTATATTAAAATTATATGCAACAAAAATTATAATTCATCGCCTCTACATCGGATAATTATAAGGGATGTTTATCATTTATGATTTTTAAAAATTATCATATAAAATGAAAGGTATTAATATGATAACGAGTAAAATAGACTATATTAAAAAATAAAAATATCCTGCACTTTTAAAAATTGAGCTCAGTTTCTTATGGGGCTTATATATTTTGTATTGTTAGCATCATATATTTTTTAATTTGTAGAATCTTATAAAAAAAATTAAGAAATTTCATGTAAGTTACAGACAGCTCTGATTGGACGAACAATTTTCAAAGCCATAGGTTCTCCTATAATTATAGAAAATGTGCTAAAAATATTTTGTTTGACGTTTTCGTTGTGCGTGGTATTAAATACAAACCAATTTCACATTTTAAATGACGTTCAGTGTATTAGTAAAATTTGTTGTATCTTATAATATATTTGTTGAGTCACTTTAAATTAACACTGAAGCATTGAGTTTAAGTCTCATAATAAGACAAAATATAAAAATTAATTAATAAAATAAATAAATAATTAATTTTTAGGCTAGCATTTTCTAAACGCAAAAAAATATTTTATTTTGTTCGTTGTTTGAGGTATTAATTTCAAACCAATTTCAATTTTTAGGTGATATTCAATATAACAGTAAAATTTGTTGAATTTAATCATTTATTTGATAAGTAATTCTAGATTAACGCCTGAAGCAATGTGTTTAATTCTCATAAAAAGCCCTCATTAATAAACTAAAGATATAATAATTTTTAAGGTTATCATTTTTTGTAATCAAAAACTAATTTGAAATGAATTCATTTGCATTGCAATTCAAACTTAATACTTGATTTTACGCCAATATCTATTTAGAAAAACATTTATATAGCATCTCGCCTTAAATTAACGAATCTGAATCACGCTTACGCTTAGCACTCGAGCGTATGTAAAAGTGATTGCTGAGACTGTAAATGACTGTCTGGATGGCCTTACAACAAGTGTCCTAATGATCGATTAAAACCGTTTTTCAATCATCGCTTTGAACTATCACATGAAGATGGTTGTATTTTGCTTGGATTACGTCTGGTCATTCCTACAAGTCTTCGAAAGCGAATTCTGGACTCCCATCATGAATGTCATACAGGTATCGTTCGTATGAAGTCTTTTGCTCGCAGCTATGTCTGATGGCCCGGCATTGATGCTGCGGTGGAGGAAGTCTCCAGAGCTTGCAAGAGTAGCGCTAAGGAACAGTCATCTCCTCCAAAAGCTACTGTACATCCATGGTCGTATACTTCTCGTCTTTGGCAAAGACTTCATATAGACCTGTGCGGTCCTGTCTTTGGAAAAACATGGCTAGTCGTAGTCGATGCTCATTGCAAGTTGCTAGAACTGGTGTCTTACGCATCAATGCCTAAATCTGATCAAGTTATCCGTTCTCTATTGTCAATATTTTCTCGTTTTGGTTTACCAGAAGAACTGGTTTCAGACAACGGAACTCAATTCACTGCTTCACAATTCAAATTATTTTGCGTTGAACGTGGAATTAAGCATAGGCTTACAGCACCTTACCATCCTGCTAGCAATGGAGAAGCTGAGCGTTTCGTACGTGTATTCAAGGATGGTATGCGACCATTCGAAAACACTAAAGACTGGGAGTACAATGTACTCAACTTTCTGCTGTCATATCGGACAACTCCCAACACTGTTACTGGTCGTACACCTGCTGAACTCATATTTGTTCACAACCTTCGTACAAAATGGGATCTGTTGCGCTACAATCCCAAAGTCAAATCACAAGAGCAAACCGGAAAACAATCAAGAAATTTCATTATTGGCGATTCGGTTTGGCCTCGCGATTACAGAAACAAAGATTCAAAGTGGATCGAAGGATCTATTCTCGAAGTACTTGATCCGCGTAACTAAAAAGTTTCAACGAAACACAACATCTGGAAACGCCATATTAATAAATTGCGTAAACGAATTATCGAGTTGCCTGATGTTGATACCGGTCAACCAGAAGCAACAACTGAAGCAGAAGATACTACAACTACTGAACAAGTATTACGTGGCAGTACTAGAGAAAGACGTCAGCCAGATCGATGTGATCCTTGTGCTAACAACATCATATCTGCGGTGTAGGAACTGTAGTGTATGTGTCACTACACATTGACGCATAACTACTTATTACTGTTTTAAGCATTAGTCATTGTAACTAATAGTTCACTTATTGTAACATACTTGTTATAACTTTACTGTGACTCAATTCAGTCTGTATTCACGTGTACAATGCTTAACATGTATTTTCTAATATAGCATTTTGTATACTAGAAAGCCATCGTTTTCCTAACACTGTTTGCTGCCTATGTATAACATTGATTTCACTTACGTGAACATCGTGGTACACAACGTGTGTTCTTGTGGTACATTTTTCGTGTATTACATTATACTAACGGATCTATTCTTAAGCTATTAAGTCTAGAGGTTCGTGATATCTACTGGTCGTTTTCTACTACTACCATACACTACAGAAACTATATTATATTAATCAAAATTCAAAATTAACGCTAAATTGTTTTAATAATTCTCTAAATATATGAACATTAAAAACTAATACTACAAATAATAGTAACCTTAATTTCAATCATTTCATAAATTAGCAAAATTAGTATTAATAAAAGTTTTGTTAGTGGCAGTGCCATTGAATAATTTTTTGGATATTGGTGTTAATTTAAACTTAGGCTTTAATTGACTTTAGTTTATAATCACATATAAAATAAAAACAAGATCGAAACGGTCATAATATCTGACTTCGTATTTAAATTTTTGTTAGATTTATGGATTAAATATTTTATTGATTATGATTAATAGTGGTCACATGCTCACTACGTTCGTTCGGTTAACAAAAAGTTAAACAGTGGCCCTGCCACTAACAAAAAGTTAAACAGTGGCCCTGCCACTAACAAAAAGTTAAACAGTGGCCCTGCCACTAACAAAAAGTTAAACAGTGGCATGCCACTAACAAAATTTAAACAGTGGCCCTGCCACTAACCAAAATTAAACAGTGGCCCTGCTACTAACAAATTATTTAACGGTGGCCCTGCCACTAACAAAAAATATAAAATTGCACAGCCACTTTAAAAAAATATATAATGACAATGCCAAATTCGGGATTTATAGGAATTAAAAAAGCCTCCTATTTTGACATTTTTTCACTAAAAAAGCCTCCTATTTTGTCATTTTTTCACTAAAAAAAGCCACCTATTTTGACATTTTTTCAATAAAAAAGCCTCCTATCAGAGTGGCGAGAGACGGACGGACGGACAGACATTCCCAAATCCATATATCAGACAATTTTCTATCGAAGTCAGATAAAAAAAGGAAATTACTAAATTTGAAAATTTAATAGAAAAATACAATTGTATGCAAGTAATTTATAGGTTTCTGTCATTAGAAATATCTGTCGGTCAACTCCGTTTGAAATTATTAAAAATTTTAGAAAATCTCAAGGTATTTCTT
Source organism: Steganacarus magnus (assembly GCA_034698365.1). NCBI lineage: Eukaryota > Metazoa > Arthropoda > Arachnida > Sarcoptiformes > Steganacaridae > Steganacarus > Steganacarus magnus. Next base: position 7,309 of record JAQIVF010000895.1, read on the forward strand.
TAAAAGAACTTGTCACAAACTAATTTCATCTAACTTGTCTAATAAACTTATCGCAAGAGTTTTGTTACTTTCAATTATTATTATTATTATTTAATTCATTAAATTTCTCGGTTTCATCAAATCAGTTAAAAGTGCATTATTACACAAATTATTTACATAATAGACATAAACTTTAGTGTAGAAAAACATATAGTAAATACTATAATCGATACTTTAAACTTTTAAACTTATTTAACATATAATTATATATAATGGCTTTAAAAGTTGAAATATGACTTAAATATGACTATAAATACTTTCTAAATTATTAAAAATAGGGTTTGCTTTGAAATTTAACTTGCAAATTTATTTTTATTGTTAATATGACCTAAGGATTCAAATATGACTTTTTGTGACATAAAAAATGCTTTACAAAGGTCTTAATATTAGTTGATTCATAAAGATATTTGACTAGAAAGTTGGAATATTGCTTTATAAAAATGTTTTAAAGTCATAAACTTCTCGCCCTTAATAATTATTAATATTAGATTTATTCTTTTTGTATCGAATATTTACAATGAATTTTTAAAACTCGTCATTATTTCTATTTATTATAAACTGTTTATTACAATAAAGTAAATAACGAATAATCACACAATATTTTATTATTTATAGTTTCTCTAAAATAAAATTTTTTATCTAAACAAGCGGCGTAACAGTGCGACTCTAATGAATTCAATTTCTTTAAAATTGTTTCACGCATTTGGTGATAATCTAACGCTGAATATAATTTACTATTAAATTTAAATTATTTGATTGAAAAATATCTTATTATTTACTGTTTTACATAACTTAGTCTCTATTTCTGCTAATCTGTTACTCGGCGAACAGTATTTTCTTAAACTTAAATACTTATATTCTAGATATAAAAAACATATACAGTTTATAATTTTATTATGGAAAAAATAAGATTACGATAAAACTCATTAATGAATCAATAAACTTGAAATTGAAGGTTAATTAAATTATGAAATACAATGCTCACGCAAGTTTTATCAGTCAAAGTTCACATTATATATTTAATTTTTAGTGAATTATTTGTTGTCTTTTTAAAATGAATGTAATTAAAGTTCAGCCAATCAATTATCATTTAAACGTGAGAAAGCGTTTCCCACCAGAATTAGAGATCGAATCAGCGAAATGTCATTTGTATAGAATTAGTTTGTCTCTGTTTCCTTACTGATCAAATCTGCGATACAAATTTTGCAATCCTTTAGTAGTGTTTATTGTTTTGTTCACTTATTACGTTCCATCATTTTCATCGATAGTATTGTCCGAGAAATCGCCAGAATATTGTTTTGAATGGAGATATGGATTATTTTTTGAGTATCAGAATCCACGCAAATATATGAGAGTCATTAATGACTAATTATATAAACTAATAAATTATTATTAATATTATCACCTAAAATGATCTAAACCATCAAATAATAGCGAAACAAATAAAACTTAACTTATTTTTGTACTTTTTCTTAATTTATTAGCTTCACTCGTTAACGATACGCGACGAAAACAAGTTGTGTTGTGCGATAAATGCAAGGTTTTTTATATGTAAGCGCTTTAAGCGTTATAATCAATAAAAAGTGTATTTTAGATATAATATTGTGCACTAATTTATTTAATAATTCTAATCGGTTTGAGATAAAATAATATCCCATTAATGAAGTGTGTGGACCAACTATATGTTCAATTTGAGCGATAAAAGTCATTTTTATCATCACCATTCGAGTGGTAAAACCCATTCTTCGGGATCCAGAAAAACAGCTGTTCCCGTGGTAACCGTCGGTGATATCGAGATAAAATCTGTGTCAAACTTCTCTACAATCTCCCGCGGAGTGAAAGAGTCTGGTTTATTGGTTGAGGCACGAGCGTTGCGGACCCGAGAGCGATCTAAATAAAAATCGATGTGAGTTTGTACAGTACTGCAGGTTATAGCGCGTTATTGTCACTCACGCATATAACAGTGGTGGAGGTGACCTAAACTGCTCATTAATCATAACTTGCGCTCGTTCATTGGTTCATCTGGTTTATGAGAGAAGAAGATGAATACGATTCGAGTAATCAACCGAAAAAATGGATAGTTCATTTGCAGAAATTGTTGGAAAATCATGAAAAATTTAATTTACAAATCATGGCTAATATCGATGATTTAAAAAAGGAAAAGAAGTCCTTAGAAGCGGAGGTCAGAACTTTGAAAGACACGATAACTCAGGAGAGGATTTCCAACGAAACAGATTGAAGAGATGCAGGACATGTTCAGACAATACGTTTTAAATCAAATTAATTACAATGCAGGCAATTACTCAATACCACAACATCAGCTATTAGTAGAAGCATTCGGTCATTTTTCCCAATAATAATAAATATAAAAATTCGATTTCACTTATGAAAATCAATTTAATTATCAATTATTTCAATTTTGTATTTCTTACATTCTATTATAAGTAGCAGATTTAATAAACAAATTTCGAAAAAGCTTTTCTGTTTCGTATATCAAATCTTTATTGAAAAAATGTCACCATTAAGTTTTTCTCAATACTATACACATATAAAAATAAGAAGAAAATAATATATCATGAGAACAGCGACATTAAAAAAATTCATCTATGATCCATTATTGTTAGAAATGTCATTTTGTCATAATTTATTTCCAAATATTATTCTTATGAATTTTTTTAATATTAAACTAAAATTAATATTTTCGCTCAATACTTTCGGAAGTTTAATGACAATGTTTTGAAATTACCACTAAAACATTCATTTGATTATATAATTTGAAAATATATATTTGCATTAGAGAGGGAAAAAAATATGAAATCTAGAGTCCCGTCCTGTCCTGGAATTTAAGAACAGTAGTTCCGTCCTGTTTGAAGAAAATATTTGTACAATCCTTTCCCGTCCTGATATTTATTTTGGTTTATTTAATAGTAAAATCTGCAGTGGATCTTATAAATAAAACACCGAGAATCCGCTCCCTGTTAACACAAAATCTTTTTAATGAAGGTATTGAGTAGAGAACTCTATTGTTTTCAAAAAGAAACCGACAATAATAACAGCGATCTGAAAAGAAAAAAGAAGTTAAAGCGAAAAATCAAACTATAAAATCTATTTAAATTTAAAAAGAAAAATCTGTGACTCACTTCATAACAGCGGAAATAATTGATTATAAATACATTTAAGCAATAAAATCCATCCACTTTTCGACCAATTCGTTCAATCATTGTTATTACCTAAATATAATTTAAATTATTTCATTACTAATCGTTAAAAAATTTAACAAATGATTGATTACCTTTAATTTTTTGTTTAGCGCTAAATTAGCTTTGCTATTAAACAGCAATTTTACAAATAGTTTACGTGATTTACTTGTCTCGTGGGATACTCGTGACGCGGAAAGTATTATAACAATCAGAACCGAAACGCTCATAAGTGTGGCGTATTTGAAATCAGTCTTAATTAGAAAATTGATGTTCGAAAACCATCCCACATATATTAGTGTATTAATGTCGGCAATCGTTAGCAAAAGGTACCAAAAAAGATAGTATGACCACATACAGTGATTATACAATTCTATCTCGCTATATAATGACTTGAAATTATTAACTAAATCTAATAAATTGATTGAGTTTCGTTTAGACCGAGGAAATAATAGAATATTGCCTATTCGTTGGTTTAATAGTTTTAATTTAAGTGTTAAATAGTAACACATGATGTAGAAGTAGCAGCATTGCCAGTAATTAAAGTTTGTATTATAGTGAATAAATAAGCCAAATATAATACTCCACGGAATAGCTATCAGAATCAGTTTCCAGTGTGTATCGTAGTTCGACGACAAAGAAATTAAAACCATTAAAAATGAACTGACAAGTGGTAGATAAGCGATTGAGTTAAGCATCGAAAATATTAATTTAGTTCTTTTTATAATTTTCATAATAATTTCTAAGTCTGTTAATCCCACGCTTTTTGGTGACCTCAGACCAGTTATCACTTCAAATGGTTTCATATATAGCTGACTATAGTTTTTCCTGTCATACCAATAGTGTAGTGATAGTGATGCGATGCCAGTGAATAAATATAGTATGGCTGCGATATTGAAGTGTAATCGCACTTTTAAGTAGTACGCAAAATCTCCTATTAGTATAAATATGTACTGATTGTCTTCACTTAAAAGTAGTGAAAACACACATTTCAGTAATGTTACTAAATATACAGCTATTATTAAATATGGATCATAAAGAATGTTTCGTTTAGCGCTATAAGCGTATGGTTTTGACTGCGATAATCCAATTCGATATAAGTATTGATTAGCGGATTTAATCACTAATTTGGATGGAAGTAATGCAGTTGAATCAAACGATTGTCTTTTTATTTCCATTTTAATGATTTTCCATCAGATTTTAAACAGAAAAAATTAGTTCTAAAACTCACAGCTTATTTTTTATTTTTTTAAAAAAATTATTTTTGTTTTAATAAAATTTATTAAGCTTTTTAAATTCAAAAGTTAATGTAAATGTTTCGAAATAATAATGACAATAATTTGAAAACTTATTTTTCTTAAAAATAATTTTACTGTTTATTTAAAGAAAGTTTTAACGTAAACTAAAATTTATATTTAGCCATAAGTAAATGTTTTGAATTATCTTAAAAAAGAACACAAAGAATAATAGAACAAAATTAAAATATTTCAAAGATTACTTAACTTTTCAAAGACAAACACGCAGTATTATTGTGTGCTTTAGTACCCAAAACGCCAAACGGTGTTCACTGCTAGCAAACGCCGCTCAGATGCACACGTGTTTTCCGCGTTCGCGATTTCAGGGCTCGAACTACTGATGCGATTCGATTCGTTGACCACTCGTTTTGAAGATATCGACGAGAGATTAGGTTTGACGTCGAGATATTGAAAATCGACCGAAGCGTTCAAAAGTTATCCGAGAATAACAGAGGTTTTGACACGCTTTACGCGTCTCCGCAAAACCTTTCGTTCCGAGAATTGTTCCGATAAATTGCAAATATTATTAATTAAAACTGTAGTTCTTTTATCGAACTAAACCGTGAATTTAGTTTACAAACATAATTAATAAATTTAGTGAATTTTATTGAATATCGAATAATGCGTTACAATTAGTTGCTAATACACACGAGTTTTTATCACACGTTATTAAAGTCGCTTATAGCGACAAACCACTGCTTACTGATCTGTTTGATCTTTTAGATCACATTAATAATTAACTTGAGTCAACTGACTCACGAAACAAATATAAAAATTATTAGTAATACTTTGAGTTATCGCGAAATGGGCTGTTATTCGCGTAAGAGGCTGTTTCGCGTATAACAGTATTATGTATGTCATATATATTGGAAAAGTAATTTATAATGATATTAATTAAATAATTAAAAAAAACTATTGCTTAATAACAATCATGTTTTTCATCATTAAGTTATTAATAATGAGTATTTTAAAATCATAATTTAAGTGCGACTAAAACCAACTTTAAATTTTTAAAACCTTAAATAAATATTTTCGAAATTTAAATAGTGTGACCAACTGTTTTTAGATGATACCCCGAGAATCTTAATAAATATGGTATTTTTTTCTTGGATTAACCTACAATGGCTAAATTGCTCGAGAAGGGTCACATAATGTGACTCACATTCCTGGTTAACACACTTTAAATGGAAGTCATTTAAACTTTTCAATGGCGTTCTCAAAAGCATAAGCTTTAAATAAAAATCTTTTTACCCCAAAACAGTTGATGGTGATATGATTTAATTTGTTTTGATTTAAGTTCATAAACCTAAACAATGATTTAATAATTTATTCAGTTCTTTATTTAGTAGAATAAAATAATTGTTGCTATTTTTTATATACATATAAGAAGAAACAAAATTTTATTTTTTATTAAAATTAACAAAACTCAGCGCATTTACTATAAGTACTACTAACCAGTTTATAAAATGATCTTTTGATATCGAGAAGATTTTATAAAATATAATATTAGTAATAAAACTATCTGTCGAGCAAAGAAAAACAAATAAACTAATTTTAAATAAACACTGTTAAAATTTTCTATTCACTTACTTCATAAAACTTAAAATAATTAATTATAAATAAGTTCCAGCAATAAAATCCAACTTTTTTCTTACTTAGTCTTTCGATTAAAGTTAGCAACTAAAGTACGTATATTTATTTTAATAAACAATTAGTGATTACTATTGAGTGAGACAAAAAAAAGTCACCTTTATTTTAGTATTCATCTTAATTCGATGATTTTTGTTTATATATATACGGTATAAATATTTAGTGGTTTTGAATGCCTCCGAGTATATCGACGATGACGTGTGTAATATGTAAAAAAAATTGATTGTTATTGTAATTATCGTACAAAGAAATATTGATTTAGTTATAACATCTAGTTTGCCATAAATTATCGGAAATAGAAAAACACAGATCAGAAATGTGAGCAAAAAATAGAAACAAAGCAATATTTTTGACCAATAAGTTTGATTATAGTCACTAATTTCGTTGTAAATATCATTACAGAATTTTGTATAGCAATGTTGTTTAAATTCCGACGAATTAAGTTCTATATTAAGTCTAAATTTTAGTTTAAGTTTTAAGTAATAACATAATATGTCAAAATATAGCAATTGATAAATCATAAAATTGGCCAAAAAATAAACACTGAGTGTGTAGACAACACTCCACGGAAATGCAAATAATAAAGTGTTTAACAGTGTGGTGTTTATTGCAACTGGAATTAGAGACAAGAAAAACCATGGAAATGTCATAAATCTCGGAACAATGAAGGCGTGAAAAACAAACTTTGTTCTCTTAATAAGCTTATTCACATCTGATTGGTTTAAAATACAAACACTTATTGGTGTGATTAAACCTGATAACATGTAAAATGGTTTTAAAAATGAAGGTTTAATGCCAGTATAATAATTGTGAAGATAGATTAATTGACAAGCAATGGTTAAATTAAATCCAGACAGAGCTACTAAATTGAAGTGATTTTTAATTTTAATAAAGTATCCAAAATCTCCAAGTAATACATAAATATCAGGGTTAACTGAATCCAGTGTCAAAGATATGCAACATCTTATTATTATCAAAAATGTTAAACATTATTAGCTTTGGATTACAAAATTTTAATCTCTTTTCATCACAACACGTAAATAATGATAAACCAATTTTATATAAATGATTAGACGCGGATTTAATTATTAATTTTTTCGGCAAACTTTTATAAATTTCTGCATTCATAGTATCATACCATTAATCAAAATATAACCTTCACTTATATTGTCAGGAAAAAATCATATTCTCATATTTGAATTACTTAAATCGATAATTAAGTTAATTATTTAATCGATAAATTTTGCAACTTTAAAGAAAAGTGTTTTCTATTACAATTATTTTTCATTATAACTTTTTGAGTTCATACCAAAGTTAACCATTAGTAGGGTCTTGTAAAAATCTCTTCCCAACCTAGAAATAACTAATTAATAAAAATATTTTTTGTCTTAAGAGTTTTAAAGACCTCACTGTACTAATTTTGTTTAAAATGTGAAAATAAATTGTGGTTTAAGTTTTTTACCCCAGATTATACTCCAACATTCTACAGAATTTAAAACTAGTGTTGTGTCGTTATCAATATTTCTATTTTGATTGTATTTTTATTATGATTTCACTATTTAATTACATTTTGATTTGCTTTTTAAAAATTTTATTTTGATTTCTATTTTGATTTTGATTAATCAAAATCAATATTCGATAAAAAAATCAAAATTAAAATTACAAAATCAAAATCAACACTATTTAAAACCCATAAAGCAAACCCCATAAAGTACGCACAATGTACTAGACTTGTATAACTAATTTTATTGCTCACATAGTAACTAGTGCTCACATATTATTGAAAAGTGGTTAAACGGCCAAACGTGCTATTCTTCGAATGGAACTGTTAACCACAAAACTCGTTGTTTCTATTTTGTGGCGGATCGCGATTACAGTCGGACTCACAGTCAAATCGATGAGTTCAATGCTAGCCGGAGACTGAACTTTTCCTTACAAACATTGCGTTACAAACTCTGATTATTACTGATCGTATTATTGATCGCTGTTTTACAAATAACTTGTTTGATCGAAAACTACTTAATATTTATTTCATTTAATTAATTGCGGACACGTTTGTAGTGTTAAGCAAATTTTATTATTAAAAATATATAGTAAGTTTCAAATACAAAATTTTAATGTTGTTTCGTTGAGTTCTGAGTTACAACTGAAGTGAGACTAATCTAATAGCAATAGAACTGCGATAAAGAAAATGAGTAATGATTTTAATTAAAGTTTCAAACTTTGATGTTTGCGATAAAAGTGAAAATACTTTTCTTGACTCAATTATGAGTCATTTTTCGAGATCTAACGATTGTTGAGTAGTTTAGCGTTTAATAGAGATGTTGCACATCTCACTACTCGGCGGAAGTCTCAGAATTACTCTGATTAAATCAGATAATTCTGAACTTGGAATCAGAAAAATAGCTAAACTGCGATAATTATAAAATGAGAATAGTTTAGCAAAAATACAGCAATAATTATCAAAAATAAGAAACATTAGAAAAATAATTTCAATTTTAAACTCAAATAATAGCATTAAATGTTGAGTCGTTTTACTTTGAGTCTTCGCTCGCGTCTTCTATTTCAATCGGAACAGACGGTGGTACGTCACTCGAATAAGTGTCGATACTGTAGTCAGTCATAGCGCTGTCAGCACTTCCAGTGGCGGAGTCGACTGATGTCCGCGAAGTCTGCGAAGTTGAAGCCAATGTTATGGTAGTTGTCTTTTGAGCCTTAGTTCTTCCTTCAGTCGGAGTGTCTGGCACTTCGGTTATGTCTTCGTCTGCTATCGCTTCAGTGACAGTCGCTTCGGTTACGACTTTTTGTTTGCGGCGGAATAAAAACGCGTTAAACTCGACATTGTAATCTTCGCCATAAACTTCGAATCTCTGCATAAATCGCGATAATTTTCTCGCGTCTTTAATCTCTTTGTCCATAGTTTTGTTTATCTCGTTTACGCGATGTTTGCAGTAAAGCAATGCTTTATACAAATTACTGTCAACAGTGTCTCGATTGACTTTCGGTGAAGCGGTTTTCTCAAAATACTCAGCGAGTGATCGCATGTTAGTGACAGACATGTCATAAAACAATCGCAAATGATGTATAAGATATGTGCGAATTACTAAACCAGTTGCGATTCGCATAACAACGAATTTCATTCGCAATTCCATTCATTTTCAGTCCCGAACTCAAGACTCGATTGCAAAAGCAAATGCATTGCGATTTTCTTGTGATCGATATCGTTAGCAGAAAATTGTAAAATTTTAAAGAATGCATTCTCGAGTAGAGTAATGTCAATATCTGCGAAAATTTTAAGATTTGATGCTCCCTTGTTATAAGTAACCGCACAATTAATAAATGAATTCGCTTTATTGATAAATGCGGTTATGTTTGAATACCACATTCGCTCGCTTAACATAATAAAATTTTGCTGCTCTTCTTTGCCTGCGATTCCATCGGTATAAGAGATCGACTTTTTAATTATGTCTGAGCCAACAAAATGAACATCATTTCGGGTTTTAATTACAGGCTCAATTAAATTCATATTAAAACTGCGCAAAGTGTGATATGAATAATGACGCAAAACAATATGTTTGTGAACCTCTTTTGCCAATTACTGAATTCTAATAACACGTGTTTCCGCTTTTTCGCCAACCATTAGATATTTATCAATGCATAAAATTTTGTTACCCTTTTCTCGCAT